>BJCM01206938.1:0-23421 GCA_018326385.1 Flaveria bidentis
AGTTCAAGGATATACTCAAGAGGAAGGAATCGATTATACTGATGTCTTTGCACCTGTTGCAAGACTTGAGGCAATTAGGATCTTCCTTGCTTATGTTGCATCCAAGAACTTTATTGTATACCAGCTTGATGTCAAGAGTGCATTTCCATATAGGGATATAGATAGGTAAGTCTACATGTGTCAGCCTCTAGGATTTGAAGATTCATAACACCCCAACTATGTGTGCAAGTTGGATAAAGCTCTTTATGGGCTACACCAAGAACCTAGGTTGTATTATGAGACCTTGTCTTGATTTCTCCTGAAGAATGGGTACACTAGAGGTACCATTGATAAGACTCTCTTTAAGTAAGTCTAGAAAGTATATATTTCTCGTTCAAGTCTATGTTGATGACATCATATTTGGTTCATCAAATGATCAAATGTACAAAGACTTTGAGAGCATTATGAAGAAGAAGTTTGAGATGAGTTCCATGGGAAAAATGGACTTTTTTCTTGGAATTCAGGTGAATCAGATGAAAGAAGGGTTCTGCATAAATCAATCTAAGTATGTCAATCATTTTAGAAAGATTTGAGATGAAAGATGTAAGCCGGCCAAGACACCTATAACCAGAAACCATAATCTTTGTCCTGACTCAAAGGGGGAGGATAATGATCAACATCGGTATAGGGTAATTATTGGTTCTCTAATGTATCTCATAGAAAGTAGACCTGATATTATGTTTGCAACTTGCCTATGTGCAAGATATTAGGCTGCTCCAAAGGTGTCTCGCCTAGTTGCTGCCAAAAGAATCCTTAGATACCTCAAAGGAGCACCTAAACTAGGTTTCTGGTATTAAAGGAACAACAATTTCAATCTCTATGGCTATTCAGATAGTGACTATGATGGCTGCAATATAAACAATAAATCCACATTAGGAGGATGTTAATTTCTTGGTGGAAGGATTATCTCATGGCAATGCAAGAAGCAATCCTGCATTTCAACATCTACTGCTGAAGCTGAATACATTGCTGCTACTAGTTAATGTGCTCAGCTACTATGGATTCAGAACCAATGATACACTGCAGATTCAACTTCATGAGTACTCCTATCCACATTGACAACAACAGTGCTATCTCCATAACTGAAATTCCTGTTAAGCACTCTAACACAAAGCACATTGATATCATGTATCTTTTCATTAGAGACATTAATAAGAAAAGTCTGATCAAACTAATCAAAGTTGACTCAAATGAACAATATGGTGATTTGTTCACTAATGCCTTTGATGAACAAAGATTTAAGTATCTCATTATAGCTATTGGGATAATAAACATTGATTAGTCTATCTCATTTTAAAAAACCTTTTAAAAATATATGTAAAGTCTTTTGTCAAAACAATCTAAGCCTGTTACAAAAGATCGTTTTAAAATTCTTCTAAGTATAATTTTTTTTGAAGAGGAATTAACCCTCGGAAGGTGTCATATATATCTTCCAAATCAATATTCCTCCAAGGAAAATTTTCTTCTTGGAAGAGTTTTTAATCATAGAAGAAGCGATTGATTGCATATCAGATCTAATTCCGAAGCATATAAAACTCTCCATTCGGAAAGCACATTTTACTCTCGAAAGTCAGAAATTTACCTTTAGAAGTAAAATTGGTTTAGGAAGAAGATTACCTTTGGAAATCTTTTATACTCGAAAGAAGACCTTATTGTGTACCGGAAATCTTTGGGCTCCACACAGTAAAAAGCAAAGATTTTATTAATGATGTCGGAATCTTTTAAATGGTTTTTTTAATTTTACCTCCCCTGTCACATCTCACCCTAAACCATCTTTTCACCTTATCCAACCCCCAAAACCGCCATTTCACCCATTTAAATAATCCTGACTATTCATTTTCATCTTTTTACCAAATTTACTGCCCAAAAGCTTCCTTCACCTTCAATTCACCTACATTCAAACTGATTTCTCTACAACCTTTTTCTCACAATGGCACTGAAACCTCAACACAACCAAGTCGCACTCCTTGATTCATCCAAGGATGCTGACTTCTCAGATATCATCTCTTTTCTCACCCAATCTACCTATTACACCGATCTGACTGTTAACCCCACCGTTAACTCAAATCATATGGCTGAATTCTGGAGCAACGGTCAGATTGAAAACCTAAATGGGGTTGGGGTAATAAGATCGAGCATTTTTGCCTAGGAGTTGATCATTACTGCACAACTCATCACATCAGGGAGCATAAGGAGCTTCACGATTAAGGCGCTCCTACTGAATTCCACAAATCAGACCTAGACAACACTTATACCCAAATGGGATATGGTGGAGATGTGAAAAGATCAATTGTTTACAAGTTCAATTTCTCATACAACTTGAAGTTTCTGCTCCATGTTGTTCTCCACTGCTTGTCTAATAAGTATGGGGGATGGGATCAAATCCCATATGAACTAGGATGCCTAGTTCATGGGTTGGTGGAAAGCCTCAGCTTCAATTACTCAAGGATTGTGCCGACTAGTCTTATAAGGAACCTCTAGAGGACACATTTTTATGTATCCCAGGTTCCTTTAGCATATCATCAACTATGAGTTGGACAAAAGTGAGCTTGTTTGTGCAGATGTCCTACCAGTTCTCCAAATGAGGTCGACCATCTTCAAAATCTTGAAGTGAGTGTCCACCAACTACACTAGATGACAGACTGATCTTCTTCAAGGTATGATTGAGCCAATGGCTCCTTGTGACATCCCTGTCAACCCCACGGGTGATGAACCCACACCAGCAACTAACCTCATATTGTCGGCCCTACCTTCTCACCCCATCAAATATACCTACAAGAGATGACCCAAACGAACCCTTGTTCAATCTACCCTTATTGAACAATCCCTTCCTGTTCAATGCAAAAAGACTAGTGTGGGTACATGGCCCCCCCACTTAGTCTGAGGTCTCACCATCTTTCACATTTGACCTCAATAAGGAAATTGAGTCTCCTTAGTCTCAATCCTTTGAGCTCGAAACCCAAGCTGAAAGCCCTTAGGGTGAGTCTTTATACTTCCCTGAGCAGCCAAAAAGGGACAGCCCCACCAAAGGCTCAATGGCAATAAACATTGACCAAAGTCCCGAGTCATTAGGTTTAACTTCCATATCATTTACTAACCTACTGATAAGAACTGATAAGGAGATTAAGTCTCTCCATGGTAATGAAGTTGATCCCCAATACCCTCTTATGGATCAACAGAGCCTAAAGGGACCTCTTATCTCTATCCCCCATCAACAAAAACCAACTGAGGTAAGTCCTACTGATGTGGAGGGGATTCATGTAGATTTAGTTGCCACTACTGAAGGAGCTTCATTGGATCCTCAGGGCAGTGGTAACATTTCTGAGTCCGAATCTATGGCAACCGTGCCTTTTGACGCCTCTGAAAGAGAGATCATTAGGCAAGGGAAACCAGGGTGCCAAGACACCATATCTAGTGGTGAGGATGAATATACAATGTATATTACCTCATCTCCTTGTGATTCTTCAACGGAAGATGAGGGAAGTCTGAAACTCACCATTCAAGACCTACTTGCTAAAGTCTTAAATGTTGAATCCAAGGTTAAGACTTTAAAGGATAGATCTGCCGCTCAGCAACTTGAGATTGAAAATATCAAGGCTCAACTAGCTGAGAAACAAATTGAGAGATTCATCAGGCACGTACCTACCCAGGTATCATTGACTATACTCCTTGTCTGAGGATCTAATCATCACAGATGCAATTCTAGAGCTGCCATCTGAGGTGAATAGAGAGGACTTTCTTAACCGACCTCTAGCTCAAACAACACCACTACAACAAGCTCCAACTACCATCTCTCATCCTGAAACTTCCATCCAAGAACCCCCAAGGTCTAGCACTTCTGAAGATGTCAAAGGAAAGGTAAATATCACCGAGGACGAGCTTCAGGAGGAAGCAAGGTTAGAAAAACTTAAGAATAAAGGTAGACTCACAACTGGGAAGTTGCTAGCTGTAAGTAGAAAAAGCAGCTACAACCAACCAAGAGGCTATCAACAATAAAAAGAGGGTTAATATCATTGATATACTTATCAAGCTTGGAGCTTTTAGTGAAGATGTGCTCCTGCTACAACTAGAGGAGTTAACTGAGCTGGAAAAAGCAACCCTGTTGCTGATTGAACATAAGGAAGAAGCAGCAAGGCTGGCCTTAGAGGAGGAAAGAGAGAGGAAGAAAAGGGAAGCTAATCTGCTGCTCAGGAGGGAAATGATAACTTTCCTAACCTCCAGAGGTTTCTTTCTAGAAGAACTGTCTCCCCATGAAAATGATACAATCTTATGGCTCTTCAACAAAGAGCAAGATCAATTGGAGAAAGAGAGAAAGAAAGCTGAAAGAGAAAAACTTAGGGAGAAGAAGAAGAAGTAGGACTTCCTGCTACCAAGAAGATAGGTGATAAAGCCTGGATGAAGGACTATCTCCCGGCTCATGGCTTCCCTAGTAGGTAGGTTGGTCACATGTCTGTGAAGACCTTGCTGCGTATTGTCAGTGAAATCAAGGGTGACATATGCTTAGGGAAAAGGAAAGAGATGTATCAAAGAGTACAGGGGATGACTTTCTTATCCACTCCAGAACCACAGCCTCAACCCGAACCTTTCCCTTTTCTTTTCCCTGTTCAAATTGAACCAACCTTTGAGCCTTTCACCCCTAAACCCACATCATCAACCTTACCCACTTCCTCACCCACTCAATCCAAACAACCACCACAACTACCCATCCTTAAACCTAAAACCTTACCTAGAACCCAAACCTCTCCCACTAAACAACCACTCAAGTCATCCTCTCATTCATCCAAACATCTCTCCTTAGAGGAGTTTAAGGAGATCAAGATGAAGCTCACCAAATGTATAACTCTGAGCGACATCTCTTGTGAGGAGGAGTCTATCAAATTGACTTTTGTTGATGGCTCCTCATGTTCCCTCACAAGAGATCAATTCATTGATCTGCCTCAAGGAACATTGGACCAAGCTGCAAAACTCCTTGGCCTCAACTCTGATTCTCTAAACGATGAAGAGAAGAACCTAAGAAGAAAGCTGGTGACTCTGCTGGATACAAAGAAAGGTGACAAAGTTCCTAGTCAGCCTCTTATACCAAGGAAAATGATTATCCTGTGGAGGTTCGAAGACTCTTCTCACAACTTTATTGTTGAGAGAGAGAATAGTGAGACAAACAGGCTCAGTGCCTCCTTTCTACTACATTTAAATAGATTTGACATTGCTTAGTTAGCAGAGAAGCCATTCTCCAACCCCTCCAACTCCGAGATAGCTTCTTATATTAGGAATCATCTCAGCAGCCTTCATTTAGTCGAGCTGACTGCAAGGTCCAAGATTGAAGAGGAGTTGAAACTGAGAGAGGAGGAGGAAAGCAAAGGATTAGCAACCAAAGGCAAAGCCTTTCTTCAAATAGTTAAAGGTTCCAACCTTGAATCCATAGTTAGATGGTCAGCAACCGAAGGCATATTTCCATTTGTCATATTCTCAGTTTAAGTTTAGGTTTTGGAAATAATTTATCTATTTCTTTTAAACTTTGGCTTTGATACCAACTTGTAAGGCCCCGTTTCTGGAATGCCTACAGTTGGACATTCATCACACATAATATTTAAAACACCTTATATTTTATAAAATATTACAGTGGAATAATTTAACAAAAAAACCATTTCATGCCTTGATAATTGCTTTTCCCAAATAATACATCATCTTTAACATTACAAGATATCGTTTGGTTGCATTACAACGCAAAAACATCATTTCTACACAAAATGGATTCAATTCCTTCATTGCATAGTAGCTTCACCCTATGCCATCCCCAACAACAATTACCTCTCAACTGAAAATACATAAAAGTCAGCATTGCTCAGTGAGTTCTAGTTTTATAATAAAAATATTTTACTTTCATTTAAAACTTTTCTTTACTTCCATTCATGATCATACATCATACGTACACGTAGATAATATTTATTATTATCTTCCATCATCGTTCATCGTTGTATATCATTAATTATCATTCATATCGTATGTTTCGTACATTCATCATTAACCTTTACTTTCATTTTGGACCAATGCCATCTGCTATACCCATAACATTGTGCACGAAGCTGGTATTGGGCCAATGTCTATAATTAGACCACTAAAATTATGCACGAAGCTGACTCCAATATCTAGGGCAAGCAACAAGGGTCCCATACGTTTGGTGAATCATAAGGATTAGACCCCTATGTTCATCCTCATGGGTTAGCTAAACTGCACATAGTGGAGCTAACATCCCTTCATTGGGTGTGAAACTTCTTACATTTTTCTTGCAAGACTTTACATACATTCATTCATTCCTATATTCTTTCCTTCATTCATTCATTCATTCCTTCTTTACGTTCCATTTTTCTTTACCATTAACTTCCGATTTCACTATATAATACTTTATGTTCATTAGCATAATCACACCACGTAAAGCCACGGAATAATATGTAATAAGGAACATAAAGAAAATAGTCTATAACATACACCACATCATCAACATACATCACACTAGAAACATTCCCAGTCGTAGCCTAAAAATCCTTTTTCCCAAAAATTTCAGAGTATTTTTGAAGTCTTTCAGTGCATGGGAACTATGTAGGCGCATTGCCACTATGTGGGCGCATGACTACTTAGGCGTATGAGAACATTTAGGCGCATGGAGAAAACTTGGGTGCATGGGCGCTATAAGGGTGCATGGCCAATAATTAGGTGTATGGGGAAAACTTGGGTGCATGGGCACTAATTGGGAGCATGGCCAACACTTAGACGTCTGGTCAACTTTGTAGGAGCATGGGCATTATGCAGGCGTATGGGACTAACTTAGGTGAATGAGCACTTAGGCGCATGTAAAGTTGGGCACATAGGCAACTACTTTCTAACCAACACCGTTTTCAAACCCCAAATCATCATTCTAACTTGTTCCAAGCCTCATTATAACATACTAAGCATCAAAACAACCATATAACCATAAACATAATCAAAATCACTCCCAAGCATACACCCACCCAATCGGGCACACCCATAAACATATGGGTACACACCCAACATTTATTAAAATGTTATAACATGCATTCTCAGCCCCAAAACAAGTTAAAACATTTAAAACCGGGGATCTAGAACTCACCTTAGGCAACCTTTAGGAAAAACTTCTCTAAACCCGAGAGCTCTATTAGTTCAAACACCTAAACATACCAAAAACTATCCCATAAACAAACACATAAGCACATATCCGAGGATGAAAATCAGCCAAAAACAACCTAACACGTCAAAATCTAACCTTAAATCCGATCTTCTATTCTTCTCTCTAAAACCAGTGAGAGCTCCTCTTTCTCTCTCTAAAACCATATGAAAAGTTGATGAAACATGGGTGTGGGCGGCCACACCCACTTTTGTATAAAATATTACAAAATTTATCCCATATACAACTTTAACCCCTTAAATTGAGTTATTTTGCTTTTTCCTTCTTTTTCTTCACTTCTTCTCTGCTTTTCTTTTCTTTATAAAATTTGTGGGTGTTACAACCTCCATAGTTACTATCTTTTTACCATGATCACTTTGATTAGTTTTGGCTTCGGTACACTTTCTTGCAAAATGACCTTGGTTGTCACAGCTATAACATCTTAGACTTGACTTGTCAAAACCTTTCTTAATGGAGTTGTTTAAACCAAAAAACTTTCTTCTTGTTCTTCCACCAAAAATTGTTGCTCTATATACCACCATCGCCATCTGATATTTTATATAATTTTATTCAACATCATTAGGATTAACTTGTTGCAAGTCATCAACCAATATGTTAAATATATTGATTTTTCAGCAGAAAAAGCTTCATAGTTCTTCATGAATGATGTAAAAAGAGCCAGATGCTCTTCAGCTACCTAAATGGTTTGCTTGTTGGGTTAAGAGTTTTCAACAAAAGCCTGTTGTATAGGTTGAGTGGTTTGGATTGGTCAGTAGGTTTGAGATTGAGACTGGGCTTGAGTTTGGAAATATGGATTTTGTTGAATAGTTGGATATTGAGGCAAAGATTGAGGCAATGCTTGATTTGTCACATTTGAGTGAGCAGAAGATGATGATTGTTATAACTGGCACAACTGAGAGTAGCTAACATAATAATTCGGGTTAGTTTCCATTTTAGCATACAAAGCTGAGGCTTCTGCTCCCATAGTATTGATGTAATTTGCAGCTTGTCATCTATATCATAGCATTTGATAGTAGAGATGAGAACACTTAGAAACAAGGAAACAGATCTTTAGTTCTTTTAATGGTAGTGCAGTTGTTTTTCGATCTATAAGGTAAAGAATTTAACAACTTTTTGTTAACTGCTATATTCTCCAGAGTAATCCCAACACTCCTTATTTTGGTGATCAGTTTTACAAACCTATACATCTGAGCTTCCAAAGTCTCACCAAGAATATGCTTAAACATATTGAACTCTTAGTTGAGCACATCCTTCCTGCTCTCTCTCATGTCCATGTTCCCCATAATTTGTTCTTCCATTGCATCCCATACATCCTTAGCTTTAGTATAATATTTAAACTTTTGTGTTACCTAGGTTGTGAGTGCCATTATGATAGCATCATAAGCTTTATCATTAAGCTCCATTCTCTTCATATCATCTTCATCCCATAAATGATTAGGTTTCAAAACTAGTTCATCCTTCTCATTCTTGTACACCAAGATAATCGGGCCTTGTTTGATAGATCTCATCATCCGGGGCTTGGTTTATATGACATGGTTCTGAAAACAATAAACCCAATCTGGATAATTTTCCTTATTTAGTAGATGGGGAGGTTTTGTCCTTATGTCGATCTCATTGTTGAGATTCAAGGAAGCATTGATGTGCTTCAGATTTCCCATTGAAAATTCTTGAAACAAACTCAGAAATTTTCTTTGAATTCGAAGTTCTCACGCGAAATAAAAACTTATCGCGCGGAAAGTTCAATAACTTCTTGTGAAAAGTTCAGCTTTTCACGTGAAAGGAATTTTTCTATAACAAACTCTTAACCGTCTGATGTTAAACCCAATGTTTTCACGTGAAAGGTTTTCGCACAAAACAAACAACTTTTCGCACATAACAAATAACTTTTCGCCTGATTCAATTCGTCCAAATCGAAGCTTTTCAGATTCAAATTTACACCAAATTGATTAGATTCAGTTTAATCAATTGCTCAATTAGTGAAATAAGTTCAAATTAGATCCTAATTGTCTCTAATTGATTTAAAACAACTTGTTTAATCCTAAAAACATCGTCAATACCCCAATTATTGAACAAAACAACTTCATAATGTTCCAAAATTTTCCAAAATAATTGAAATCAACTTGAACTTCAAAAATTAAAGGTAATTGACTCACGAATTTTTCAAATAATCTTCTTCTCAATCGATCTAGAGCAACAACTATGGATAATATTTAGATCGATTTCATAATTGAGTATACGGAATGTAAACAATCATGGATAAGAAGTAGAAGATTAGAATGATTCAACACAATGTAAATAACTTTACTTCTCTATTGCTCTCTGAATTCAAGTGCTTACAACTGAATACAAATTCAGGAAAGTTATCAAGCATTACTAAAAACAAAAGCAAGCTAACTATTTATACTGAACTACATGTTCTCGTGTGAACAATACGACTCACGTGAGAACCTTGTTCTCGCGCGACACATTATTCTCATGTGGCTAGTTGAACAATTTGATTGAAAACTTGTGCTTCTTCTTTATCTTGATTTAATTTTCCGAGCCTATAGAATCAACCCCTACATATTATTCCATGCCTTGCTACTATTTCCTTGATAAATATTTATACTAGCCTCTCAGAAGATTAAGATTCATGTATAGTTAAAAGTGAGCACTCTTGGTTAGCCTATTCATAATTAGCCATATGGACTAACAACCTTTAGATAACCTATGTAATTTTGTTATAAAATACATATTAATATGTTCCTAGTTCCATTTTGAGATTTATAATGGTTGTGCTCTCACTTATGGCTATTGATGTTTAGACTTAACATGGACACAAGTTAAGCATTATTCTACATATTTCAACATCTCAAACTTTATACTAGGCCACCGATAATCCTTATCTAAAATATGGCATATTTTCTAGTGCTTGGGTTTGTTCGGAATATGATTCATGTTCCTTATTTAAAATTTTCTTCTTACTTCACTTGCTTAGGAATCCAAACATGACTAAGTCAAGTTTTAATATGAATTTCATTTTCTTCTAAATCCTTTGCAGGACCGGTAAGGGTGGTCACTTATAACACAACAACACAAAGAGAAAAGTAACTTAACTTAATCAAACAGTGAGACTAGATTAACCATAATAGATGATACAAAGAACACAAGTAAGAGGCAGAACAAGAGAACAAGATACACAAAGAGATGCTTTTTAAGATTGCAGTATATTACTTTTTCGAGTTCTATTACAAGTGTTACAAAGCATAAATGAAAGTTACAAGTACTTGAGATACATATACTACATCTTACAGCCGGCCATACTTTGAAGGCAAGCTGGATACAATTGACTAGACATAAAACAAAATCATTTATAGAGTCGAAAGGCAGATTGCCTTTTGACTTGTCACTATGACATGCCATAGCTCATATCCTAATATATTACAAAAAGGATAAAGTACATGAAGTAGAAATTTACAGACTCAAGACCTCAATGTACAGTTACCAAAAGCATGGACCTTTTCACCATGGTGACTTTACACAGTTGCAGCGGAAAGGGGTCCAGCTTTATGGAAAAGTACATCTATATAAAACATGTGTGCTAAAAGTCTTTGAAAGAAATATGTCTTCAAGTGTTGGCTTCGGAAGACTTTGTCTATGAAGCTTCGGAAGACTTCATCTTTGGCTTCGGAAGATTTCACACTTAAAATATTTATGGTGCTTGTGTGAAACTTCCGAAGCATTCTTCTTCGGTACTCATGTGCATGCATGCATGAGAGACTTTGAGTGTTTGGGTTGCATCAGCCTCTTCATATAATCTCTACATCATTCACTTGTTTGTGTTGGATATAGGATGTATGACTGTTAACTAAAGTCAAAGTCAACGTTAACTAACTCAATACAATCTAAAGAGTTACACGCTGGTAAATGAAATAAAGATTAAATAGTTTAATTGTTGTCATGTTTATGCATAAAGATTTTGGACATTGTGAAAAAGCCTACTAATGAGGATTTCGTTGTAACCTGGGTGTTACAATTCCTATGAAAAGTTTATTAAGGTATACTCCTAAAGCACCCTATGGTTGTGTTTTACTTGTTTATACACGTTTAAACTATAATCCTGGGAAGCATTTATATATTTAAAATTAATAAACTATAGTTTCAATTAGATTAAAACTCTAAACCTAATCAAATATGATTTTATTATTTAACATGGAAACCACACCCGCTCAATACAAGTATTTTATTTAAATTAAAATAGTTAACCGGGTTACCTTACATTTGTTTTAAACATTAAAACTAATCCATGTTTCCCAACAGTGATATCAGAGTCATTGTTACGCACGTATAAATGGTAATCTATTATTTGATCTATCTTTTATTTGTTAAAACTCTGGTTGGACAAAAGATCAAAGCCTTTATTTGTTTGTGGATTTTGATTTTGAATTGAGCCCTAGAGTTTGACCGTAGTCATGGTTTTAATTTCATGGAATCCTTTTAGAATCCACTTTAGATTCTATTTAGTTTTGATTTGATTTGTATTTTATTACGGATAATGGAACCAATGCAATAGATAGGTTTAAATTAAATTCAAAATTGTAATTGTAAATCTACGAGATCAAGATCGAGACAAAGAACATGTTCCATGAAGATAGAGATCGTGGATCATGTGGGAGTTTATTAAAATTAGGATTTTGCAAAGCATTAGAGTAGTCCATTTTCGTTTATTGGCTCAAATGAAACCGAACAACCAACTTAGGGGCTCATTCGCTTTTATTTGTTTTATGGTTGTGTTTTGGTTTATTGTAAATAATTTAGATAACGTAAAATGAATAAGATATTCACAATCAATAAAACAATATTTTTATCAAAAGTAGGCTTTAGATAAACCTATAAATGGTACCTTTAATAAAAGGGTTTCATTTTTAGAAATAAAAAGATTTATTTGTGATATACAACCAACCTAATTTATATAAAGTATTTAAAACTGATTCGTGTCGACTATGGAAAGACGTTTCAATTTATCTCGAATAATATATAAAATTGAATTTAATAAAATTGTATAACTCAGCCTCATGCTATAAGGTATTCAAAATATTTTGACCCTAACACGGTAAATATTAAAATTAAAAACCAATATTAAAATAGATGTTTTTTGTTCTGCCCTTAACAGGTTGACACTTCAATTCGACTTATCCGAAACCCCAGTGTTAGAAAAACACCCTTCATCTGGGCCACCGGTTTCCAAAGAAGGTAAAAACTGTGTTTCCTATGTTACATGGGCCGGTGTTACAATTAACAGTCAAAGGATAAACATCACTTGAATTTCGAGTGGGCATAGTTGGGGTTAATATACAATGTCTAGAATACTCTCGTCTTGCGACCATAAATACAGAATTGTGTAGTTGACACAATTGGCAATCATTGCCTACTTACCTAATCATACCAGTGGAGGGTGCTAAAGCCTTCCACTGTGGCTTAATGAACAGGAATCCCTTCCTAATTATATAAATTTATAGTTGGGACATTATTTGAATTAAGATATCTAAAGCATGAAATACTAAATTCTTTTTTTGAATTTTCTACATGTCAAACGAAAAACAATTCCAACACCTCTTAATTCTCTCTTAAGCCCATCTTAAAGAAAGACAAACTTAACAACACAACTTCATGGATTGGCACCATAACTTGAAAATTGTTCTTCAGACAAAGAGAAAGTTGTATGTTCTAGATACACCAATCCCTCATGATCCAATTAATAAGACATTGCTTCATACAAACCTTATGTAAAGCATTTTGATGACTACGTGAAAATCTCATGTCTGATGTTAGTATCTATATTCTAAAATTTCAGAAGACTATGAAACATATGATGGAATATGAGATGAATGAACATCTATTGGAAATGTTCCAACATCAAGCTCGTCATAAGAGGTTTAAAGTGATGATATCACTTATAACCACTCGTATGTAGAAGGGTTCATTGGTCAGCACACATGTGTTGAACATTAAGACATATGTTGATCACTTGGCTCATCTAGATTCCCCTTTTAGAGATGAACTGGCTAGGGATATTATCCTTAACTCATTACCAAAGTTATATGATCAGTTCATGCTGAATTATAATATGAATAGGTGGGAAAAGACACTTGAAGAGATGCACTTAATTCTTAAAATAACTGAGGTGAATATACCCAGCAAGCCTACACTAATGCTCATGGTCAAAGAGGGTCGTGTTAAGAAAGCTAACCTCAAGGATAACAGCAAGAAGAGCAAAGGGTAGGGTAAAGTAAAAGCTATTTTAATAAAAAAAAGCCATTAAAGGATGCCAAGTGTTTTCATCATGATAGGACTTGGCATCGGAAGAGAAATAACCCTAGTTCTCTTGCTGAATTGAAGTAGACTAAAGCTTCAAGAGGAGAGTCCTCAGCTATACATGTTATTGAAATCATTTATTTTTTGAGCAAATCTTAGGTGTTTGACATAGGATGTTTTTCTCATTTTTCTAATGATTTGTAGGGACTAAGAAAGCTTAAGAAAATAAAACAAGGCAACTTGAAACTCCATGTTGGCAATGGAAAAAAGGTTGTTGTGAGGGCTATAGAAGAATTTGTTCCTTTATTTCCTTTTGGTTTTGAACTTGTTTAGAAAAATGTTTATTACATTCCTAGTTTGACTAGAAATATTGTTTCTATTTATGCTTTACGTGAACAAGATTTTAAATATGCTTTTAATAGTGATTTATTTTTGTGATTTAAATGATGTGTTCTATTTTGATGCAAAACCTCATTTTGGAATCTATGAGATAGATTTCTAGAACAATAACATTTTATACAGTATCTCACATAAACTTAAGAAGGTAAACTTTAATGCATTGGCGGAGCTTCATAGGGGGGCTATTTTTTCGTCTGTAGTGTTAAATTTTAGCCCGATAGTGTAAATGTTTGGTCCGGTAGTGTAAATTTTTATATAAATATCGAGTTTACCCCCCGTAAAAGAAAATAATTTCGCCCCCGCCCTCTTACAAAATAATTCAAGCTCCACCACTTCTTTAATGATACGTACATGTGGCATTATAGACTTGGTCACATAAACAAGAATCACGTTAAACAACTCCAAACCACATGAATTTTTATTTCCACTTGTTTGGAAATGTTCAAGGAGTTCAAATCATGTTCAAATGGGAAGTTAACAAAAACACCCTTTTCAAATGTTAGGAAAAGGGCTAAGGATCTATTAGGAGTTGTACTATTTGTATGTGATCCTTTTAGAACAATGTCAAGAAATGGAGAAAGATATTTTGTTACATTTAGTGATGATTACAATAGATATGGTTATGTTTATTTTATGAAGCATAAAACGATGTACAAAATCATCTAGGTAAACCTATCAAAAATGCTTCAATCAGATCGAGGCGGTGAATATCTTAGTCAAGAGTTTGATGATCATTTGAGGAATTGTGGAATAGTTTCACAACTCACTCCACTTGGAACACCACAACTTAATGGTGTTTTAGAATGTAGATATCAAACTATATTAGATTTGGTTTTATCAATGATGTATCCTACGAACCTCCCACACTCCTTTTGAAGATTTTCTCTCAAAATTTCCGCAAGAATTTTAACTATAGCTCCAACAAAGAAGGTCTATAAAACGCTCTATGAGATATGGCATGGTAAAAAACCTAAAGTGACCTTAGGGTATTGAGATGTAATGCCTATGTTACTTGTGAATCTTCGAATAAATTGGAACCCAGAGGTGGTGACAGAATTGTTTTTGTAGGATACTTGAAAATAATCAATTATTATTTCTGAAATCCTTTTGAATATCTAGTTTTCATTAGATGCATAGCCATCTTCTTTGAGAAGGAACTTCTAGAATGAGGGATTGGTGAGAATCATGTGGATCTAATAGAGGTTCAAGAATCATAAGTAACATAACTAGTTATTCAAGTTGAGATTAAGAGGACTCAAAAAATAACATTAACACCAAGTGTTCCCAGAAGTACTAGGGATCATCATCAACCGGATCAGTATAATGGGGATCACGAATATGATGACATCTTCATAATTAATTAAGCTGTGTTTACCACATACAAAGCTAGAATCTCTGATTCCAAATCCAAGAATGGCTTTAAGCCATGAATGTTAAAATGCAATTCGTGTATGGAAACCAAGTCTAGGATTTGGATGATCTTCTAGCTTATAGTCAGACTGTATGAAACCAATGCATATTTAAGAAGAAGACCAACATGGAC
The DNA here is from genome assembly GCA_018326385.1 of Flaveria bidentis. Taxonomy (NCBI): domain Eukaryota; kingdom Viridiplantae; phylum Streptophyta; class Magnoliopsida; order Asterales; family Asteraceae; genus Flaveria; species Flaveria bidentis. Next base: position 15,477 of record BJCM01206938.1, read on the forward strand.
GACAATATGAAAACCTACAAAGAAAAGCTTGTGGCGGAAGGGTTTACTCAAACTAAAGGAGTTGATTATAAGAAAACTTACTTAGACATGGATGAAAATATAGATGACATACTAATCATTTGAAACAACATTCCCATGCTTATGGATGTTAGCGCTTAGTTAAGCGAATGTTTCGTAATTAAAGACCTTGGCGAACCCAACTATATTCTGGGAATAAAAATATAAATATTATTCAAAACAATTAATTGATTTAAATCAAAGTAAATATATTGACAAGGTTATTTGATACTTCTCAATGCAACACTCTAAAAAAGGACTCTGGCCCATGACACATGGAACCATATTTAATAGTGAGCAATATCCTAGCACTGAAAAAGAAAAGAAGAAAATGGAAAGGATTTCGTATGCTTTTGCTTTTGCTTCAATCATGTATACCAAGTAATGTACTAGACCTGATGTCTCATATTCTTTGAGCATGACGAGTAGATATCAACAAAATGTAGGAGAGAGTCACCCGACTACAATAAAAACATCTAAAAGTACTTGAGAAGGACTATGCATATGTTATTGATATATGGAAGGCTAGATGTGGAGCTATCAGTTAAGTGTTATATTGATGCCAGCTTCTAGACAGATCGAGATGATTCACGATCATTGACACGATATGGTTTCATTTTGAATGGTTGAGCTATTTCTTGGAAGAGCTCTAAGCAAAGCACAGTTGCTTAATCCTCTTGTTAATCAGAATACAATGCTACATCAAATGCTGCAAACGAGGTTGCCTGGATGAAGTAGTTCATTGTTGATCTCGAAGTAGTTTATGTAAAAATAATTATTTAAGAATTAATTATTGATTATTATTTAATAGGTGAAATATTATTTGTGAAATAATAATAAAAGGGACTTTGTTATAATACTAATAATAATAGTAATTATTAATAATTAAAGTTTTAATTAAAAGCTACTTTGGGGTTTAATAATAAAAGAGTTTATTATTAAAAGGGAATCAAAGTCTAATAAATTAAGTACTATAGTATAATAATTGCTATTATAAATATAGGTTATAGTATAATAATTGTTATTATAAATATAGGGTTATGTTTAAACCGTACTAACACAAATATTATTTCCTAGAGAAATAAATCTACTACCTTTCTCTCCCTATTCTCCATATGTTGCACACTAATAACCGCTACCCTAGAACTGTCGCCGCCATCCGTGGGCACCTCTGCCTTTGTTGCCACCGCCCGATCATGGTCACGAAACCAAGTCGTGTGACGTTTTCATTTTGGACATCGTAAAGAAGCCTACCAGTGAAGATTTCGTTGTAACCCGCATGTTACAATTCCCGTGAAAAATTCATCAAGGTGTAATCCTAAAACACCCTATGGTTGTGTTTTACTTCTTTATATGCTTTTTAACATGTGATCCTAATTGGGAAAAGTTTATTTATTGAGAATTAATAAACTAGAGTTCCAATTATATTAAAACACTAAACCTAATAAAATATGATTTTATTATTTAAGGTGGAAACTACTTCCACCCAATAAAAGTATTTTATTTAAACTATAATAGTTAACCGGGTTAACTCATGATAGTTTTAAACGTTAAAACTAATCCACATTTTCCAACAGTTTGGTCGTCTTTTCCTTCATAATATTTTCATATCTTTCGTGCCTCTATTTGCGCATCTTTGATCTGACTCATAACGTCCGGAACTACTACCAATTGGTAAGACTACACATTAAAGGTGTATATATATCTTTGTGACTAATGCATCTCCCATTTAATTGGCTCTTCCTTGGTGGCCGGTATTAATATTCACATTCTAATCATTTCTAACTACCTTCATTATATCATGTTTAAGTCCTTCTTGAAGACATTTTGAGCTATTACGGTCGGTATATATGGTACATTTGATCCCATATAATGCGTCAAGATATTTAATGGAAAGACCATAGATGAGTAATTTCAACCATATGCTGGATAATGGGCTTGATGGGGTTTTAGTTGATGTGAGAATTATTTTTCCTTATTGCATAAACATACATCCCAAACTCAGATATGATGTATCAAAGTAAAGTATGAGATCATGTATCCCATTTAGTGATGATGGTATCGAAGTGTGCATTATTCGTTTCCTTATTTATTAAAAAACACTCTCTTGGCTTGCACCCCACTTATATTTTACTTTCTTCTTCATTAGTTTAATTAAGGGCGAAGTAGTCTTTGCAAGATCCTTAATGAATCTCTGATAATATTCCAACAAGCCTAAGAAACTCTGTAATTCACTAGGCCTCTTTAGCAAACTCTATTTCATTACTATTTCACCTTTGAAGGATCTACTAGAATTCTTTCGGTATTAGCTACTTGACAAGGAAATATACTTCTCACAACAAAAAATGAGCATTTAGAGAATTTAGCATACGGTTTCACCTATTTTAATTTTTCTCACGCTTCCTTAAATTGGCTTTCTTTGAGTGTATTATCTATGTTTAAAATGACTGAGCAATATAACATCAATTTCATCCTCAATTCATCAAATCCATTAAAGCAACATATGCATTTATCAAACCCAATGACATAACTAAAAACTCAGTAGTGTTTATATCTTGTTTGAAATGTCATCGTTGAGATATGTTATCTTATCTTTAATTGACGATATCTTGACCTTAGATCGATCTTTGAAAACCGATTTGCTCCCTATAGTTTGTTGAATAAGTCATCGATCCTTGGTAATGAGTATCTATTCTTATATGTTAACTTATTTAGTTCACAAAATCGACACAAATCTACATGCTCTTGTCTTTCTTTCAAAAATTGGACCAAAACACCCAATGGTGATACGCTTGGTCTGATGAAACCTTAGTCAAGTAAATCATGTAGCCCAGTCTTTACTTCATTTCTGATAGAGCCAACTAATATGGTGCCTTAGCACCTGGTTTGCTCCTAGCATGAACTTGTTTCGAAAATCTACTTCTCTATCAGGCGGAATATCCAATAGATTATTGAGGAAAACATCAGGGAATTAGGATAGTACTGAAATATCTTTTAGTTAGTTTCTTGCTTAGTATTAACTTGAAAACCAAATATGCTTTGCAAACAACGATCCATTAACTTCTTTACTTTCATAATCGATATAATCCTTATGGGTGATCCTTTATAATCAGTGTAAGCTCCCATCATGTGCTTATATTTGAACTCTTCTTTCATTATAGATTGTATGAGCCTTGTATGCAGCCAACCAATGTAATTCAAATATTCTATCCAACCAATCTAGGGTTATGGAAAGTAATCATATAAATTAGTATCCTTTAAGAGTAGTTTGTTAAGTCCTTTTCTTTCTGCATGGTTGTTATTAGGCTCTCTATTTAAAGCATTGTAGGTTTCATTTCTGATGTACTCAAATTCTCATATTAATAACAGTAAAAGCATTTGAGTTCATTTGTTCTTGTGTTGTTTTATCCAGTGTGTTCTTCGAGTAAATAGCTTTCTAATACCAATAATCTGTTTAATCCGATTGTTCTAATTTCCATATATGCATGGAATGTTATTACTAATAACAGATACTTGTATGTTAAATGGAATAATACCTACAAAGTGAAGTGCAGAAGCCTGTGGGAGATCATGAACATACATGAAACATGTTCAAAGTCAGCACGTGCTGAGGGAGATCATGAACAAAGATGAAACAGGTACAACATTGGCATGTTCTTAGGGATCACATAGTTCACCATCTAAGTGATACGTCTTAACATCAGCTTGTTAAGATAGATGGCATCCTCTGTGATTTTATACAGTAAAGAAATATGAATGAAGGTAATATCCATATCCAAATTACCCTTGTAGACCAGCAATGTCTGATAAATGGGCAGTATCATATGCATACATTCCTTTTCATGTGAGTGGTGTCTTAAAAGGAAACTCTGACTAGCGGGAGTGATCACTGGAAGTTCAAAGCAATATATTATCTATGGATTCCACTAAGCTGTGGAACTTATGTGTGAAGCAAGGAAACCATAGCACTTAACATCTTATCCTCGAGGTGGCTGTAATACTTCATATCCATTATGATAGAATGTGTTGTTGGCGGTGGTATTGTTATGGTTTGTGGATGGCTGATCTTCAGTTCTTGGGAGCTTTAGAGCTGATGAGAGAAACCAATTAGAGAACTTTTGCCTCCTTAAATGTACTCATATGCTTAATTCACATTTTATTATCTGTTTTGGGATGAAATTGATGATCACATAGGTGTTAAAGGATCAATAGATTGAGAGAATCTGATTGGTATTCTAGAGATGCATTACATACAATTAATGATCACATAGGGTATTTATACCCTTCTGTTTCTTAGGGATTAAGGTACCAATTAACTGCCACAACTGCCCTACTTATGTTATGTAACAATAATATATATAAACAATCAACGAACTTATTTTAAACCAGTATAATGCTTTACTTAGGATAAACTAATATCAAACCAACCAATAGAAATGTACTCCCCTAATGTTGCTGATGCCAATTTCGTCATGTTGATTTATTCTTCCTGGTTATAGTATTTGCAGATGCATATGTTTCATGTTTTATTTTCCTTATGGTTGCTATTTATTTAGATGTTATATGGATGATAAGATGGGCTTGGATCTTAGGTGCAATCAGTATCAATGTGTCATTGCTGTCCCATGGCCTCAATGTTGCTAGAGGGTGGGACGTAATCAAAGCTTGCTGCTGTGGTTCACTTTGTGTGGCTACCGGAGAAGGTATGTGTAACTTTGACGATGGATGATCAGATGACATTGGCCACGTCATGGTTAAGGGATGCAGCTCCATGGTGTCGGTCATCATTCTTTAAATAACATGCTTCTGCAGTGTATATCTGTTTGTTCTCGGCCTTGTGTCAAGATAGATACAGTAGGTGTATGGATGGGCTGTGACTCAGCTACTTTGAGATGCTGGTGTATTGAGTACAATGGGCTGTTCTAAAGAGCTGCCAGATAAAGTGTTGTTGCAAATGTGGGCTTAATTTTGATGGTCAAGTCACCAAACGGGTCAGCAGAAGTCTTTTATTTTAATGGGTCAAGTTTAGTATTTAGTCACTTTTTTTTTGTTTTAATAGGTAATAAGTAGATAGCAAGTTAATTGGTCTAGTCATGGCTAGTGGGCTAGTTAGTAGTTTTTCCCTTTGCAAGTATTGAATGAGAGTGCAAATTAAAGCATTAAGAGTTTTTGTTCATGTGTGTATTATGTGTATGTTTGGGGGGCTGAACTAACAGCTAGACCATCTGGATGTATTAAAGATGAGTTCTCTTAGGCGCGTTATGGTTAGTATAAGACTATAAGCACACTCATAGTAAGAAGAAACTCTGCTGTGGTTTGATGAATAGAAACTCAAAATTGCTACACGATAGAAACTCTGTCATTCGAGATCAGATTGAACAAGATTACAGTTCAATCTATTTGGATGTCAGCATGCTGTCTATAAGTCATTTGGGCAGCACCTCTTTCAAGTCATGATGCATGGTCAAAACTAGGGCTACAAACGAACTGGACGTTCAACGAACAGTTTGGCGGGAAGTTTGTTTATGTTCGTTCGTTTAGTAAATGAACGAATACGAACTAGAAAATTCCGTTCTTTTAGTTAAATGAACGAACATGAACGCAAGCCGCGTTCGTTCATTTGTGTTCGTGAACGTTCGAAATGTGTTTGTTTATGTTCGTTAATGTCCGTTAGTGAACGCTCGATAATGTGTCCATTTATGTTCGTGAATGTATTCGTTTATATTTTTAATTTTTCTATTAGTTATTTTGATTAATATTACATCAAGTATTTGTATATTTATATTAAGTACTTATTTATTTTTGATTGATTTTGTGTAATGTTTGTAATAAATATGTAAATTTAATTAAAAAATAAATCTATAATCATTTGTATTCGCTTGTGTTCATGAGGTTCTTTATGTTCGCCATGTTCATGAACTGTTGTTTGTGTTTGTTTATGTTTGTAAGTGTTTATGAACAGTTCATGAACATGTTCATATTTTTAATGACTAAACATGAATAATAAATGTCGTTTGGTAAATGTTCGTGAACAAGTTTATTTCTTAATGAACGAACACGAAAAAGGCCTTGTTCATGTTCATTCAATTAGTTTGCAGTCAGTCAAAACCCGATATCAAGAGTAGTTGACTTATATTAGTAGGCCTATATGCTGGTCATACACTCATACTTTAGTAACTTCCAAGTGGATAAAACAACACATCAAAAAGCTACATATAAAAATCAACGTAGTATGGGGATGTGCATTAGTTCTTTCTAATGTAGTAACAACCAATATAGACCCATATATGGACCACAAGCCTAGATATAGTTGAGGCTACTAGCCGAGACAGCAATGATTAGACACATGAACTGTCCAACCAGACTAGCAATAGCCTTAGGACTTGGATGGCAAAAGATTGTGTTAGAGCCAAAAAAAGAGTTCGATAGCTACTTTTTGATGCTTGGATCTCTAACAAGCCCACAACAAATTTATCAGGTAGACTTGATTTTGGGATGGGTCAATCACATAATTACTACAATATGTTAATAAAAATACACTAGTATTAAACAACACAGTGAAAATACAATGTCTTTTGAGACTACATAAACAATACATTTTATAGGTGTTCGCATAGGTTTTGTGTTGGATCAAGAAGAAGACTGGTGCAACCAAAACCAAATCACTTAGACAAATTTTGGTGCTACTTACAAAGGCTTCCGAAGCCAAGTGAGGAACTTCTGAAGTCAAAGAACTTACTTCCGAATATCAAGTGTGAGAAAAAGAAATCAGATTACTGCTTTCGAAGCATGAAGAAAGAAGATGTCCTCAAGCCTCAGAAGAAGTAGCCTCTTCCGAAATGTAAGTGGCTTCGGAAGTACTTGTTCTTCCGAAGCCATTTAACCTTCAGAAGACACTGCTATGAACCAGTGGACATAAGTATGGTCTCTGACACTCCGCTGCAGACCTCTAATACTGCATGGCGTTTTCTCAAAGAGCCATGTAGTTGACCATACTTTATTCCAATGTTCACTTTTTATGATAGTACAAGTTACCAACTTTAGTTGGTGACAAAAGGTAAGTTAGGGAGATGTCCTGACTACCATATCTCAGATAAGACTTTATCTGAGATACCTTAAACTATAGCTTTGTAGTATTTGCTTTAGTTATAGGATCCCAGCTGGTTTCAAAGTATATCCGGCTGTAGGTAGTATTATACATAGTTTATCATTGTAACTCATAACATTATGCTTGTAAGAGTCTTGTAACATTTGAGTTGAGAAGCAATATATGCAAGTACCTTGAAAATTACTTCTTGTGTTCTTTATTACTTATTATATTGTTATTGACTCTTAGAGACTCTGCCTTCATCCGAGTGTAGTTCAAGTGAGTTTGAGAGAAAAAAAGTGTTAAGTGACATAAACCGATCCTGCAATTGGTACCAGAGCTCTTTAGGCTCATGATTGTGTGATCTAACCATCCAAATCAAACTATTTTTCACTCATCCTTACAACTCACTCAAAATGGCCCTTAACAAATCCAAAGTAGAGATGGGAACTATGACTAAAGCTCCCATCATTACTCCTAAAAACTTCAGGTCTTGGAGCAAAAGAATGGAAGGCTTCATCAGATACCAAGATAGCAGAATGTGGAAGTCCATTGTCAACGGCCTATATAAACCCAAGGTGGCAGCACCTGGTGGAAACGGTGCCATGATAGAAAAGGCTGTTGAAGATTATTCTGACGAGGACCGAAAGAAGATGAACATTGACAGCAATGCAATGACCATTCTTATGACTGCAATACCCAACTCTATCATGGTGGGGTTTGAGCATTGTAAGTCTGCCAAAGAATTGTTTGATGCACTTGCTCAGATGTATTCAAGCTCCAACGACTCCAAGAAGGACT
>BJCM01206939.1:0-22017 GCA_018326385.1 Flaveria bidentis
TATTATTATTGTTGTTATTATTATTGTTAGTATTATTATTGTTATTATTATTGTTGTTATCATTATTTTTGTTGTTATTATTGTTGTTATTATTATTGTTGTTATTATTTTTGTTGTTGTTATTGTTGTTGTTATTGTTATTGTTATTGTTGTTGTTATTGTTGTTGTTATTGTTATTGTTGTTGTTATTGTTATTGGTATTGTTGTTGTTATTTTGTTGTTATTATTGTTGTTATGGTTGTTGTTATTATTGTTGTTATTATTTTCGTTATTATTATTGTTATTATTGTTGTTATTATTTTTATTAATATTATATTATTATTGTTTTTATTATTGTTGTTGTTATTGTTGTTATTATTGTTGTTATTATTGTTGTTATTATTGTTATTATTATTATTATTTTTATTTTTATTTTTGTTGTTGTTATTATTATTTTTATTATTATTCTTATTATTGTTGTTATTATTATTGTTATTATTATATTATTATTGTTCTTATTATTGTTGCTGTTATTGTTGTCGTTATTGTTATTATTGTTGATTATTATTCTTATTATTATCGTTATTATTATCGTTATTATTATTGTTATTATTATTATTATTATTATTATTATTATTTGCAGGACCGTTTAGATGGGTTGGTCACTTACAACACAAACACACAATGAAGAGAGTTACTTTAGAACACTTAACAAATTAAATTGGAAACTGGTAACACACTATAATGATACTTGGAACACATGCAATATATGAGACAAAAGTTAGAACAATAGAAGACAAGTATATGGTTTTCAAGAATGTTGTCTATTGCTCTCAAGTTCTTTTACAAGTGTAAAAAGTATATTCGAAAGATACAAGAACCTGAGATACTTTATACTACATCCTATAGTCGGCCATACTTAGAAGGCCAGCTGGATACATTTGAACTAGACAACAAAACTAAATGTAGAGTCAAAAGGCAGATTGTCTTTTAACAAGTGACTATAACATGGCATAGCTCACATCTTAATATATTACAAAAAGGATAAAAATACATAAAGTAGAAAGCATAGACTCAATACCTCAATGTACAGTTTACCAAAAACATGGACCTTTTCACCAACTTATGTAAATTGGTGACTGAACATAGTTGCAGGGGAAAGTGGTTCAACTTTATGGTAAAGTACATCAGATAAAACATGTACTCAAAAGTGTTCGGAAGATAATTTGTCTCCACTTCTTGGCTTCGGAAGACTTTGTCTTTGAAGCTTCGGAAGACTTCACTTTTGGCTTTGGAAGATGTTGGTCTTGGCTTCAGAAGATTTTACACTTAGAATATTTCTAGTGCATGGTGTAAAACTTTTGAAGCATCTCTACTTCTATACTTCAGTGCATGCATGCAGGAAAGACTTTGAATATTTTATGTGAATCAGCCTTACATGTGTAGACATTCTTAAAACCTTGATCTCTGATTACATTCTATCTTCCCGGATTAGTAGAATAAGTCCAGGACAAGATGGGTCTTCCTGATGCAAGAGAAGTTACTTGAATTGGAGTTTTTTGAGCTTTCTCTTGTTGCATTTCAGATGTTCTAACTCATCCTGAGGTCTGGAGGTGGATGACCTTGTATTCTTATTCTTCTTCTTTGACTTGGGTCTAGAAGCCATCATTTTCCTCCTCTTTGGGATCTTTAAATTAGAAGACTACCCTACAACATCTTGTTGTTTTGTCTTGTCTTTCTCAGCTGGGTCTACCTCCCTTACAGATTAAGAAGGAGAAGGAGTTTGAACCTACTGTGGATTAGAAGATGAAGCTTACGGAGACTCAGCAGGAGGTCCAGGTTGCGTTGTCTCAAAAGATTCAACCTTAACCTCCACTTCTTGGTGGGGAGTGTAAATCAATGAGCTCTCCTCTTTTAGTCTTCTGCCTGATTACCCGTATGTGCTCATCTATGGTGGATAAAGTCATAGAGCCAAGTCTCGTTCTGGAGAATCCATATAGCATCAAGAAGCTCATCATCCTCTGCATATCATCAGACTTCTTTTGACTATTCTGGATGATGGCTCTTGCTTTGGCTGCTTCCTCCCTCATTTTCATCTTTGTTGCCTTCTACTCTTTGAGTACTTGAAGTTCAAGTTGTTTGAGAGACTCAAACTCAACATACTCAAAGGGCAAGGGAAGAATTACAGTTTCCTGGTAGAGACCTATGGCACTCAGGTAGTTGATCATGTTTTGCCTGTAAGTTTCTTTTTCTATCTAAGGTTCTTGTGGTACCACAGTCTCTTGCACAGGACTTTCTTGAACTGGTGAGAGAGTAGGAACATGTTTGTAGAGTCTTCTTAGTCTCTTTTATTTTTTGATTTAAAGGAGAAACCTTGCATCCTCTACTTCCTTTCTCTCTTTTGACAATTCCATGTCTGGCAGTTCGTTTAATTCATCTAAGGGAAAGAGATGATCTGATCAAGATCATAGTTCCTGGTCTGTAAGTAAGAGATCCTGACTACCCTTAACTCATCATTTTGAGTATCAAGTCTACGAACAACCCTGATTGCAGCTTGCATGAAGCCTGAAAACCTAGTGGAACTAGCTCCCTTTAGCTTCCTCTTCCTCTCTCTCTCTCTCCTCTTCCTCAATCTCCTCAGGAGTCATTTTTATTTTCCCTTTTTCACCCACAAACCATTGTGACTCAGGGTGGAGAAAGCTTTGGCTTTCATTGCTTGGAGTAACATCCATGCTCTACCAGAGAGAGGATGTGATACACCTTCACCAGTAGGTGTTTCTCTAAGAGAATGAATTTCTAAAGTAGTTGTAGGTGTGACAGGGCTCTTAAGCTCTATCACTGGGCCTTTAGTCAAGGTTTTCCTTTTGAACCTAATCTCAGGGTCTGCCTCAACATTTAGTTGACCAATGACATACCCTGATTGACTTTGTCTTCTTTTTTGGCTAAATACTTCTGTAATCCTGTCTTAAATCCTTTGAGCCAGCCTGCCAGCTTGCCTAAATTGACTTGGATTGGCAAGTAGCATGTTGATCAGGTCATGACGTTTATAGTAGTCCAAGGTCTAAAAATTGAAGACTTCTTGCTGCCCTTGAACTCTTTGAAGTATGAGGGCTCTTCTATTAGTATCATATCTCCACCCAATTATGTAGTTTGAAGTTCCTTAGGGTGGATATGACATAGCCTTAGGAATACCTTTCTCAAAAAGACTCTAAATAAGAGAGTCTAGTGATTCCACATCAATGTGAACTTGAGGAAGTTGCTGAGTATGAACAACTACAAGTGAGGATGGTGAGTCCTTAATATCCATACTCTATGAAGAACTCTCAGGTTCTGTGAGTATTATGACTTTCTCCCCTTTTTAGTAACATTACCCAGTTGCATAGGTGAGCTATGAATTAGGTCAATCACATCTACAGGTTCTTGTGTTCCTGGATGAGCTATCCTTAAGGTCTCTAACTAATTTTTCCTTTAGATAAGATATCTGAAGTTGCTGATCATTGACCCTGTTGTGCAAGGTAGTCACCTGAGAATCCATGTGACTAACCTTAGAGACTAGGTAGGTGCATGTTTGAGACAGTTTTTGCACATGTAGTCTCAAGTTCCCCTCATCTTCATTAGAAGAATCATTAGGAGATAAGAGAATTGGACCAAAGTCCTCTCTCTCACCACCAACATCAGGTTCTTGGCTATTGGTTTTCCTCTGCTCACTGATAGATTCAAGAGAAGTGTCAGTGGGCTGAGTTGTCATGGTTGAGGTCTGAATGATGTAACACTTGTAGAAGTGAGAGCCTTTTCCATATGGACCTCCTGAACAGGTTCGGGGAGATCCACCTCACTACTAGGTGGATGATGTGGGCTAGACAAGGGAGAGGCATGAGCACTCATCTTTTTTTAGTAGGGGAAGAGTAGAGAGACTCATGGTACTCACTAAATCCCATGTCTTCATCATCATAGAACTCAACGTTAGGGATAGGTTGGTTGAGATCTAGAGGCTAGGGATGGTAACTTTCCCCTAAAGGTTCTTCACTTGTGTGTTGAGAGTTAGATTGAAGGCTTAAGGCTAATAGGCTAATTAGCTCATTAGGCTAAGCATGAGGAACCTCATCATAGATTCTTGATGAGATAGGAATGGTTTGCTCCTCAGAAGAAGTAGGAGCCCTGGTGTCCACTTCCTCCCTTATGGGTGATGATATAAGGGCTTGCACAAGCTGAATATTGGATTTTCTTTTGTATGTAAGGAGTGATTTAGGCTGTTTTATTGGTTGAGAGGTAGAAGGTGTGGGTTCAACACTAGCTTGTGTTGCTAGGTTTTCACCTTGAGTAATGAGCTTTAATATTTTAGGAACAAGGGCTGTTTCTACCCCAGAGAAGCCAACAGTTGGCTTCTTCATGATTTTAAAGATGCCCGACTTCATCAGTCCCAATTTAAAAATATTACCTGTCTCCCTTAACTGTGAGCCCAGTTCACAGTTAAGAATGTATTGAACATATTTAGGAAACATGTAATATTCTAAGAAGTCCAAGTTTGCAAGCAAATTTTTATATACAAATTGAGAGTACCTGAACTTGACCCTTTGAACCATTCCATGTACTATGAAGGAGATATCTTCAGGAATTTGGTCCCACCCACCATGCTTATTGGACAAGCTGTGGATAACCACATGAAGCAGGTACTTCCACTTGGATGAGACCTTCCTTTTCCTAAAGGTCGTTACAGAGAATCTCCTTTATAGCCCATCTGCTGAAAGGAATGGTTAAAAGCTTATTTTGGGAGGGACAATTCACCTTCCTCATCATCCAGTTGAAGATGAGTATTGATGATGGATGGAGTGAAGAAGATTGTCTTGCCCTGTACTGTAGCAGACAGTGCCTTCTCCCCGTCCATGATGACCTCTTGACAGGTCTTCTAGAACTCAAGCAATTGATCCTCATAGAGAATAAGATCAATGGTTAGGGAGGTGAAGTAGTGTGATAGAGCCAGAAAACATCAAATCTCTAAGAAACTAGAATCTTTCTTAGAACTCAATAGAACAACCTGATTATGTTTCCTGTGAATTTGCATGGAGAAATCAGGGCCGTTTCTACGGTTTAGGTTGGCCATTTTAGAAAGCTTAGAGGTGAAGAAAGTGAAGAACAAAGGTGGCTTCTGGGTGAAATTAGGTTTTGGAATAGTATAGAGGATGAAGAGTGTGAAAGAGGGGGGAAACATTGAGTATATATATGAAATGGTTCTTAGACAAAGTTAATGAAAAAGGATAAATTTTGAAATCCGAATTCGGTCCCACCTTGGAAAAAGTAAGTTGCTTTTGCCCAAAAAGTTAGTTTTCTTGGAAAACTAAAATCTTCCAAATGTAATTATACTTTGGAAGTTTTGATGAAAAGCTTTCGAAGCCAAAATAGCTTCGGAAGATTTTCCAAAGAGTTTAGAAAATTTTGCTTCGGAAGAGATTAAGACTTGGAAATTTTAATAAAGCTTTCGAGAGCAAATTTGATTTTGAAAGAAAAATTAAGGTTTGGAAGATATTTTGGAAATTTCTTCCGAAGGTAAATTTTCTTAAGTAGTTGATTGTTTTGAAGACATAAATTTATTCCGAAGGTAAATGCATATCTTCCGAAGAGAAAAAGATCAAAAGTTTCAAAAATGGAAGGAATGCCTTCTTAAAATAATTTTTGCTTCCAGAGTAAAGAAGGGCTTACGAAGGAGATAAAATAGACAACTTAGGACACACAAACTTTAGAAATAATATGATTAAGTTTTAAGGAAAGCTACTCTAAGTTAATCATCGTAATAACTGATACGAGATATTTAAATATCTGCTCATCAAAAGCTTTGGTGAACAGATCAACATATTGTTCCTTTGTGTTAACTTTAACTAGTTTGATTAATCCTTTCTCATAGTTATCTCTAATCAAATGATACATGATATTGATGTGTTTTGTCCTTGAATGCTGCACATGATTCTTTGTGATATAGAGAGCACTGTTTTTTCTATGTGGATGGGAGTTTCTTTGAAATTTTATCCATAATCCAACATCTGATTTTGAATCCGAAGCACTTGAGCACAACAGCTTGCAGCAACAATGTATTCAGCTTCAGCAGTTGATGAATAGACACATGATTGCTTCTTGCATTGCCATTAGACTATCCTTCTACCAAGGAACTGACATCCCCCTGATGTAGAGTTTGTAGTCATATTGCAGCCACCATAGTCACCATTTGTATAATCACGCAGATTGAAGTAAAAATTCTTTGGATACCAAAGGCCAAGTGTTGAAACACCTTTGAGATATCTTAAAATTCTCTTTATAGTGACCAGGTGTGCCATCTTGGGATTTACTTGATATCTTGCGTAAATACAAGTGGCAAACATCATATTAGGCCTGCAATGAGGTACATAAGAAACCCAATCATAGCCCTGTAGAGATGTTCATCTACACACTCCTCCTCAAGATCAGGTCCAAGTGAGTGGTTTCTTTCTGTGGGTGTCTTAGCAACCCTACAGTCAGTCATGTTGAATCTTTTAAGTATGTCCTGTACGTACTTTGACTGACTTATAAAGATGCCACTGTTAACTTTCTTCACTTGAATTCCTAGAAAGAAATTGAGTTCCCCCATGGAATTCTTTTTAAATCTATCTTTCATCAGCTTCTTAAAGTCTTTGCAGAGCTTTGGATTAGTTGACCCGAAGATAATGTCATCTACATGCACTTGAACTAGCATTGGATCATTCACTGTTCCTTTGATGAAGAGAGTTCCATCAATAGTACCACTTCTATAGCCATGCTGACATAGATATTGAGATAAAGTCTCATACCAGTTTCTTGGTGCTTGGTGCAGCCTATAAAGAGCTTTATCAAGCCTGCTAACATAATCAAGATGATCAGGATCTGCAAATCCAGGTGGTTGTTTGACATACACCTCTTTATCAATCACCCCATAAGGAAAAACACACTTGACATCTAGTTGGTAGACCTTGAAATTCTTGGATAGAGCAAAAGCTAAGAATATCCTAACAGCTTCGAGTCTTGCAACAGGAGCAAAGACATATGTTTAGTCAATTCCTTCTTCTTGTGTGTATCATTGAACAACTAGTCTGGCCTTGTTTTGATGACAAGTCCTCTATCATCCTTCTTGTTTCGAAACATCCATTTGGTTCTTATGGTAATCTTCCCTTGAGGAAGATGACATAGGTTCCAAATATGCTGTCTTTTGAGTTGAAGCAGATCCTCTTACATAGCTTCAACCCAACTTCCATCCTTTAAAGCCTCATCAATTTTCTTAGGCTCTATCTGGGATATGAAACAAGAGTGAAGACAAATATTTGCATCATGGGTTTGTCCCCTTGTTTTTACCCCTGAATCAACATCTCTAATGATATTTGTGGTAGGATGAGACTTATGGATCCTTAGTTGAGGGATAACAACAAGTTGCTTTGAGAGATCTAAATTAGAGAAATTTAGATCTGGCATAAAAGTTTCTCCCTCCACATCAGCACACTTATCAAAAGAGACTTGATCCAATGAGTGTGTGATATCATTGATGTTTTCTTTAATGAAGTGGTTGTCAGCATCAAGAAATTCTTGATTACTGTCACCCCCACAATTTTCTCCTACATTTGAAGCTCCTTCGTTTGAGTTTTATGCCTCTAACCTGGAATTTGAAGGCACCCCAGAGGTATTAGTTGGGATCTGTCATTATTGTGCTAATAAGAACTCCATTTGAAGGATTAGTTACAACTGGAGCTGAAGTTGTGCATCTTAATAATCTTCTTAGCTAAAATATTAGATTAGGATCACGTGTAAGTAGTATATTTGTAAATCCTAAAACATGCTCACAATATTTGTTAAAACAGTTGGTAACTAAATCAAGATCAAACAACCAATCAGGACCAGAGCCTTTTACACTAAGAGTGTGCTCATTGAAAGTAACATTGGTTGACTACTCAACTACTCTAGTTCTGATATTGTATACTATAAGCCTTAGCATGGAAAGAGTATCCAATAAAATATCCATCATCTGATTTCTCATCAAAATTGACAAGTTGATCTTTGGTATTCGGGATGGTGCAAGGACATTCAAATGACCTAAGAAAACCAATGAAAGGTTTCCTCTTGTCCAAATTCATAAGGAGTCTTACCATGTGTCTTAACCACTAAAACTCTGTTTTGCTCATAGCAAGCAGTGTTAACTGCCTCTACCTAGAAGGTGATAGGCGGTTTAGAGTCAGAAAACATAGTTCTTGCAGCTTCAATAAGTGTCATGTTTCTCCTCTCAACAACACCATTTTGCTGTGGAGTCCTGGGAGCACTATATTGTCTTGTAATACCCTTTTCATCACAAAATGCATCAAGGATTTGGTTTCTTAAATTTAGTTCTTGATCACATCTTATGGTTTTAACCTTGTGATCACATTGATTCTCAATCTTTAAGATGAAATTCTTCAGAATCTCAGGGGTCTCATCCTTAGTTTTAAGAAAAGAAGACCCAAGTGAATCTTGTAAAGTAATCTGTGATCACCAAACAGTAAGAGGTACTTCCTAAACTCATTACAGTAGTGGGGCCAAAGAGATCCATATGTAACAAGTGTAGGGGAGTAGTGATGGAGTTTCTTTCCTTTGGCTTGTGAGATACCTTGTGTTGTTTTCCTTTCAGGCATGCAACACAACGGTCATCACTTGTAAACTCTTTCTTTGGCATTCTAGTTAGCAAATCATTCTTAATTAATTTATTCATATTTTTAAAGTTTACATGGCACATTCTTTTATACCAGAGGAAAGACTTATCACTATTTGCTTTAGACAGAAAGTATGAAACTTCTCCTGAAGGAGATGTTTCTTGCAAGTTCATCTTATACATGTTCCCTTTCCTTGGGGGCTCTAAGCAGGATATGCTGATGAGGAATAACCACCCCGAGCCTGAGAACAATGCACTCATGCTTAGTACAGAGCATGTTATGACTCTGATCTCAAAATTGAGATGCACTCAAGAGATTGTATCCAATCTTCTTGACAAACTTTACCTTCTCAAAGCTGAGCTTACCATATGTGACCCTGCCTCTTCTTGTAATGTAACCTCCAACATCTCCTCTAAAAGCAACTGGTACTCCATCAATTCTCTCAAATTTCTGTAGTAGTGACCTATTGCCTGTCATGTGCCTAGAATAGCCACTATCAGTGATCCATACATTTCTGTTTGTCTTGAGTTGTTCCTACACAAAAGAGATAGTTAGTTACATTTGGAAACCCAAGCCTTATTGGTCTTGGGCTCATCAAAAGAATTTGAAGGCAATGCAATAGTAATTGATCCTATTGTCATGTTTTCAGGATCACTTGCTGATGTTAATGAAGAACTTTCAGTCACTTGATCTTTCTTTGACTTCCACACCACCTTTGGAGTCTTAGACTTTACCTTCAACACTTCGGAAGTTTTGATGACTTCGGAAGCTTTGATGACTGGATCTTCAGAATATCTTGCTAACACTGCAGCAAGCTTTAGTGCTTCGAAAGTATTCCTTTCTTCCGAGACCAAATTTTCTTCCGAATGAAATTTTCAACTTTTCTTCTTCTTCATTTTGGAGATTTCGAGAGGAAAAGATTTCCTTCTAAAGCTAGTTTCTTTCCTAACTCTTAGAAGTTCTTTTCTTGGTCAGGTGAACAATACCTTTTGGATTGTAAAGACAATCATTAGCAAAATGAGAGGTACTACCACACATAACGCAATCCATTTTCTTTTTCTTAAGAGTTTTCTTTAGTGAATAAGGCTGAACTTGATCATTTTCCTTCTCCATCTTCATCTTTGCAGATGCTGTGGCAATTTTTTAGGGTGGGAACTACCTTTGGAGCTGGATGGTTCATGTTGTGTAGGAGTGGTACACAACTGATCAGCCTACTTCATGGTGCTAGGATGAGTTGGACATAAAGTAGAACTCCTCGTACTAGAGTTTAAGTTTTTGTCTTCAGTCTTAACCACCTCCCACCGTAACCCTAGTTTTCCTATCTCCTACGGCAGCTTCTCCCTCCCTCTCAACAACCTCCGGTCGCAACCATATCTATAGACGGTTCCTTCTCCCAATGTTAGATTCGACGATAAAACCTGTTCAGCCATATATGTGAAGAAGATCGGCACCAATAGAACCTTCCGTTGCGAACCCCATGTCGGCAGCCTCTTACGCGACGGTTTATACTCTCCGGCAAGCCATCTCGCAATCGTTGGTCTCCGACAATGCACTGTTTGTAACCGCATCCTCTCATCCATCGTGCGGTACGTATTTTGATAGTTTCATATGACTGGTTTCAGGTTTCGGGTTATGGTTGTCGACGCAAGTTCATTCCCCGTGGTTATTGCCTTGTTCTGGGTCTCGGTAGCGATTGGTTTTGGGATTTGACCGAGAGTTTGTATTGTGTGTGTGTTCAGTATGTATGTATGTATGTATATGTTGTGTGTGTGTGTCGTGTGTATGTTCTGTGTGTGTATCATATTCATGCATAATATGCATACGTGTGTGCTGTAGGCAGATGTATATAAGTATTATTTTGTTATGAATGTGATTTAGGTGGTTGGACCTTGTTTATAGTGGGAAGCTCATGAATCATTCGTTTGTTGCTTGAATGTGTATCATAGTTATTCAAATGTGTGTGTGCGCAATTTATATGAGTAATATAGATTATATAATGTTATGTGCATAGGTGTATTAGGTGTATATTTTATTATATATATGTGGGCATGAAGACTGGTTGGATGGCATTGTACATGGGTTTTCTTATGCATGTGGATGTATCATGTATGCATATAGGTGTGGATTTGTGTTTGGTTGTTTTTTATGTTATTGCTTTTGTTGTTTTCATATGGCAACTTGATTGTTATATTATGTATTGTATATAATTTATAGCATATTTGCTTTGTGAGTGTTACATATATAATATGCATATTTCATGCATGTGTTATATATGGATGTATGTTATATCAGGTATAAATTTAAATATGTAAATATATAATACTACAAACACATCACGTGTGAATCATCTTTGCATTTCGACGCGTGAGATTGTGTGTGATCGTGTCGGTTTGGGAATGGGGAATTACCGATGGCTTGCATTGTAACTGAGCCGGGAACATGAAACTGTATAATTTAATAGTTAATATGTTTTATTAATACAATATTGATTGAAATTCAGGTTATTTGAAAACCTACGCTTTTGTATTGCATTGCTGATTTGTTGTGCATTCAAGGTGAGTTCTCTGCCCCGCTTTACCTATTTTCTTTAGGGTGAAAGAAAACATGTGTGTTAAACAAATTTTCAATTGATCAGTATTACTCTAATATCACTTGTTTACTAGTGTGACACCATGCTTAAGTCCTCACTTTCGAACCATTAATATATGTACTTTAGCGAAGTAATTCTGAGTAGATCTACAGGGTTTGACAAACCCCACCCGGGCTAGTCACGCTATCACAACGTTCATCAAACGGGTGTTTAATTGACCTAATTTCTGTTGGTGTGAGCGGTGTTCACAGCCGAGGCATTTCTTTACGTTGTCAGCATCGGTTGCGAACTTCATACACTTAGTAACTTGTTGAGTAGACTAGCTATCTACTAATATTATTTTGTTTACTGTTTTAGTTTACTATTATGTTCTGTTTATCAAAACCTGTGAACTCACTAACTTTGTGTTAACACTTTAGCATGTTTCTTTCAGGTTCTTAAGGTGCGCATGATTAGGAACATCTCATGCTGCATTCATCATCGTAGAGTCTAATGAACAATTTACATTTTTCTACAAATTATATTTATCTGGTTTGCGCGTGTCTGCGTCGTTTAAATTATGATTTATACGCTTCCGCATTTATTTTCATGTTTCGTATTTAATTCTAATTTTAATAAAATTTAGAAAATTTGGAAATTATGTTTTGTAATTGTTGTGTCGTTTGGTGTAACTAATGGCTAAGATCCTAGTATGTCACACGCTTAACGGTATTACCCCGTTTGTGGAAGTTGAGGGTGTGACAGATTGGTATCAGAGCCAATGGTTATAGCATACTAAATTAAATTTTCATTTCATTTACATTGCATTTAGACTATAGTCTGATACCTTAGTTACACGCATATAGACACGTTTAGCTTCTTAGTTTGCTTTGTTTGTTTGCTATACTTGCTTGGGAATTGATTGTTGTGGTATATTCCTGTGAGCATTCGGCTTCATGAATAACATAATTATCTCTTCATTCAATGTTTATGGGAAAAAGGCTAGTTCATCTTGATTTCCCACAGTTATCTCATGTTTCTTCGTACAAGTGACTCCGAGTTGCTGTGAGTCACGAGAATTGTTACTTACGAATTACATGTACCTTACCTTTTACATTATATCTCTCGGAATTGGATACAGTACCATTGGTACCTAACTTGGATGGTTCATTAGGAGCATGTTCTGCCTCCTGTTGAATGTGTTTTGCAAATGAGAGTTGCATCTGCCAATCCTTCTTTACCTATCTTGCCACTTCTCTACCTTGTGGAACAAGTAATAGCTGTACTGGTGGCTACCATAGATATTACGAGAAAACTTATCAAAGTTTACTTACGATAATGCTAATTTCCCATCTGGACTGAGCGTATCGACGATTTCTGGCCCAAGTGAATATTTGCTCAATTGGTTCTTTCGTACAACCTTGGTTAATCAACAATTGGTTTAATAACTATATATTTGATACCTCTATCATTGATAACAATCTGTACTTAACAAGGTATGTTAGCTCGAATAGGAGGAACCAGGGGTGACCATGCAAAGCAAATTACCATCACGGGTGCATAATTAATTGTAATTTGTCATGCATGAGAAGTCTTGTAAATCCTGTCGGATGATAACAATCATAGTCAGTACAAATTTTCATTTCTATACTTTGGAGACATGACAGTCTCAATCCATATAAAACTTCACTAAGGATATGGAAGTAATCTTTCATCTCCACTCTTATAAAATTTTTCATCCATCTTGAACCTTAATGGGATTTGTTTTACGACATTCCCAGTCCTTATGAGATGTTGCTCGTTCTAGTATTCTAGTTATCGAACAATACTATTTATTTGATATGCACGTAATCTTCATGAAAGTTACAATAGAGTAGTGATACTCTATGCGCATGTATTCTTTGTTCATTGGGTTAATCTTAAGACTTAGACTCTTAGTCATTTAAACGTTCCAAGATTTGTTTCATTTGGTATTTATCATGCTGAGCGTAAGTTACTTTTGCTTGTCCCTCGGTGGTGGGATTCAAATTGGATGTTCCTGGTTGATTGTGTTTGACGTAAGGCTTGGTTAACAAAGTGTCTTACGACGACCTCGACTGTTACACCTCTACATTTCCACTATAAGCAAAAAGTGCAAATATCATCGCCATGGGCTGTGCAACGAGGACATCTGAGAGCGATCTGCGGAAACATTCATCATTGAGTCAGGTAAGGCTCGTAATGTTCCTCTTACTGTAACTGGTAAATTTTTTGTCAATGATTTTTTGCCTCTGTGCTATTTGATTCGACTGCTGATAGGAGTTCACTCTTATCATTTTAGTAAGTTACTAGATATTACATCTACAGCCTTAGACTCGAATAACTATTCAACTAGCTGATGGCAAGATACCAGATGTTCTCATATATACCGAGGTTGTAAGATAAGCCTATGAGGGCATGATTTTGATAATAATCTTCTATCTATCATACTCGGTAGCTTTGATGTCATTGTTGGCATGGATTGGTTGTCTATGAACCAAGCCGAAATCATTGGCCACGAGAAACTCATCTAACTACCCTTGCCTGATGGAAGATATACTCACTGTGGAAGGTGACAAGAGTGGTCGAAAGTTTTTGAGGAAAGTGCATTCGACGATTCTAGCTCTAGTTATTGAAAAGACTACCGAGGAGAAACGACTAGAAGACATTCCTGTTTTTAGAGAATTTCTTGAGGTGTTTCCAGAGGACTTACCTAGCCTTCCTCCACATAGGCAGGTAGAGTTCCAAATTGAGTTAGCACCTAGAGCAACTCCGATCGCTCGAGCGTCGTACCGTTTGGCACCGAACGAACTACAAGAGTTATCTAAGCAATTGCAGGATTTGCTAGACAAGTGATTTATACGTCCCAGCTCTTTACCCCGGGGAGCTCTAGTGCTTTTTGTGAAAAAGAAAGATGGGACCTTTAGAATGTTTATTGACTACCGAGAGCTGAACAAGGTGACGATCAAGAATAGATACCCACTCCCGCGCAATAATAACCTGTTTGACCAGTTACAAGGGTCAAGCTACTAATCCAAGATTGATTTGAGATCAGGGTATCATCAGTGTTGGGTTCGGGAGGAAGACATCCCGAAAACGGCATTACAGACTCTCTATGGGCACTACGAGTTTGCAGTAATGCCTTTTGGACTGACTGATGCCCAGCTGTTTTCATAGATATCATAAACCGTGTCTGCAAACCTTATTTGGATAAATTTATCGTTGTCTTCATTGTGACATACTAACCTACTCTTAGAATAAGGAAGATCATGAGGAACATCTAACGATCATTTTGGAATTGTTGATGAATGAACAACTGTATGCAAATTTCTCAAAATGTGACTTTTGGATGCGAGAAGTACAATTTCTCGGTCATGTGGTGAACGAAAAGGGTATACATGTAGATCCTTCAAAGATTGAAGCAATCAAGAATTGGCCGGCACCGAAAACGCCCACTAAGGTGCGACAATTCCTTGGTTTGGTAGGTTATTACAGACGATTTATCGAGGGATTCTCAAGGTTAGCACATCCTCTAACTACCCTAACTCACAAGGGAACCATATACAAATGGGGCAGCCAAGAGGAATCAGCATTTCAGACACTTAAGTACAAATTCTGTTGTGCGCCGATCCTAGCCTTACCAGAAGGAATTGATAACTTTGTGTTTTATTATGATGCATCCATCCAGGGTTTGGGATGTGTACTCATGCAACGCAACAATGTCAGAGCTTATGCGTCTAGACGACTCAAAGCACATGTGAAGAACTACACAACACATGATCTAGAATTAGGAGCTATAGTGTTTGCCTTGAAGATCTAGAGGCATTATTTATATAGGACTAAGTACACTATATATACATAAGACAAGAGCCTCCAACACATATATGATCAAAAGGAGTTCAATATGCGGAAACGACGATGTCTAGAACTGCTCAACGACTATGATTGTGCCATTAAGTATCACCAGGGTAAGGCTAATGAGGTAGCCGACACCCTAAGCCGAAAGGAAACCCCTATATCTCGTCAAGTATGCGCATTGAAAATGACCATTCACTCTGGTCTGCCAGTGCAAATCAAGGTTGCCCAATCCGAGGCCTTGAAATTAGAGAATCTGAAGGAAGAATCCATGCGAGGCATGGGGAAACATTTAGTGACCAAGGATGATGGAATTCGTTATTTCATGGAACGGATCTGGGTACCACAATACGAGAATTTACGAGAGCTGGTAATGGATGAAGCTCATAAGTCACATCCGGGTTCAGATAAGATGTACCATGATCTGAAGAAGTGTTATTGGTGGCCAAACATGAAAGCTGAGATTGCCACCTATGTAGGTAGATGTTTAACTTGCTCCAAAGTTAAGATGGAATACCAAAGACCATCAGCAACTAGAATTTCTAGTCTGGAAATGGGAGCAGATCTCAATGGACTTTGTCACAAAGTTGCCTAGGACTCCCAATGGATGCGATACCATTTGGGTTATAGTAGATCGCTTAACATAATTCGCTTACTTTCTACCAATCCGAGAGACTGATCGAATGGAGAAGTTGACACGAATTTATCAAAGAGAAATAGTCTCTTGGCACGGTGTGCGAATATCTATCATATCTGATCATGACGCTCGATTCACTTCTCATTTCTTGTAATCATTGCAATGATCATTGGGAACGTAGTTGGACATGAGCGCTACATACCATTCACAAACCGATGGTCAGAGTGAACGTTCAATTCAGACACTAGAAGACATGTTACGTGCCTATGTGATTGATTTTGGCAGTAATCGGGAAACTCATTTACTATTGGTTGAGTTCTCCTACAATAATAGTTATCACACCTCAATCAACGCCGCACCATATGAGGCACTGTATGGCCGTAAGTGTCGATCACCAATCTGTTGGGTAAAATTCAGAGAATGCCAACTTACGGGTCCTGAGCTTGTGCACGAGACGACTGAGAAGATTGTGCAAATTTCGTAACCGTATGGACGCAACACGTGATCGACATAATAGTTATGCTGATAAACGTCGTAAGCCGTTGGAATTTCAGATTGGTGACAAAGTACTCCTAAAAGTCTCACCCTGGAAAGGCATGATACACATTGAAAATTATGGAAAACTAAACCCTGTTTCTTCTGTTTGTTGTTGTTTAAGCTAGTGTTCTTCGTTAATCTGGTGTTCCAATTTTCGGGACGAAAATTCCTTCAACAAAAGGATGATATGACAACCCGTGTTTTGCCGGTTAACCCCATTCCCATTATTTAATCTTTTCCCATCACTTGATATTATTTATTTAACCTTATTAAATAATAATGATTAATGTTGGTATTAATATTCAACCTTAAACTAAAAAAAGAATTACTAAGCTAAAAAAATAAATTAATTAAAACTTCATAATGTTAAGGGACCAAAAATGTCAACTTAAATTTAATTTAGACTCTAATATATCTTAACCCGACCCATGGTTTCCTTCCCATTCGCATAACCACCCCCACCGTAACCCTTGTTTTCCTATCTCTTACGGCAGCTTCTCCCTCCCTCTCAACAACCTCCGGTCGCAACCATATCCATAGACGGTTCCTTCTCCCGATGTTAGATTCGACGATAAAACTTGTTCATCCATCTATGTGACGACGATTGACACCAATAGAACCTCCCGTTGCGAACCCCACGTCGGCAGCCTCTCACGAGACGGTTTATACTCTCCGGCAAGCCATCTCGCAACCGTTGGTCTCTGACAACGCACTGTTTGTAACCGCATCCTCTCATCCTTCGTGCGGTACGTCTTTTGTTAGTTTCATACGATTGGTTTTAGGTTTCGGGTAATGGTTGTCGACACAAGTTCATTACCCGTGGTTATTGCCTTGTTCCGAATCTTGGTAGCGATTGGTTTTGGGATTTGACTGAGAGTTTGTATTGTATGTGTGTTCAGTATGTATGTATGTATGTATATGTTGTGTGTGTGTGTCATGTGTATGTATCATATTCATACATAATATGCATACGTGTGTGGTGTAGGCAGATGTATATAAGTATTCTTTTGTTATGGATGTGATTTGGGTGGTTGGACCTTGTTTATAGTGGGAAGATCATGAATCATTCTTTTGTTGCATGAATGTGTATCATAGTTATTCAAATGTGTGTGTGTGAAATTTATATGAGTAATATAGATTATATAATGTTATGTGCATAGGTGTGTTAGGTGTATATTTTATTATATATACGTGGGCATAAAGGCTGGTTGGATGGCATTGTACGTGGGTTTTCTTATGCATTGGGTGTTTTTTTTTATTTTATTGTTTTTGTTGTTGTCATATGTCAACTTGATTGTTATATTATGTATTGTATATAATTTATAGCATATTTGCTTTGTGAGTGTTATATATATAATATGCATATTTCATGCATGTGTTATATATGGATATATGTTATATCAGGTATAAATCAAAATATGTAAATATATAATACTACAAACGCATCACGTATGAATCATCCTTGCATTTCGACGCGTGAGATTGTGTGTGATCGTATCGGCTTGGGAATGAGGAATTACCGATGGCTTGCATTATAACCGAGCCGGGAACAAGAACCGGTATAATTTAATAGTTAATATGTTTTATTAATTCAATATTAATTTAAATTCAGGTTATTTGGAAACCTAAGCTTTTGTATTGCATTGCTGATTTTCTATGAATTCAAGGTGAGTTCTCAACCCCGCTTTACTTATTTTCTTTGGGGTGAAGAAAACATGTGTTTTAATCAAATTTTCAATTGATCAGTATTACTGTAATATCACTTGTTTATTAGTGTGACACCATGCTTAAGTCCTCACTTCTGAACCATTAATATATATACTTTAGCGAGGTAATTATAAGTAGATCTACTGGGTTTGACAAACCCCACCCGGGCTAGTCACGCTAGCACAACGTTCGTCAAACGGGTATTTAATTGACCTAATTTTTGTTGCTGTGACCGGTGTTCACAGCCGAGGCTTTTCTTTACATTGTCAACATCGTTTGCGAACTTCATACACTTAGTAACTTGTTGAGTAGACTATCTATCTACTGATATTATTTTGTTTACTGTTTCAGTTTACTATTATGTTCTGTTTATCAAAACCTGTGAACTCACCAACCTTGTATTGACACATTAGCATGTTTCTTTCAGGTTCTTTAGATGCGCATGATTAGGAACATCTCACGCTGCATTCATCATCGTAGAGTCTAGTGAACAATTAATATTTTTCTACAAATTATATTTATTTGGTTTGCGCGTGTCTGTGCCATTTAGATTATGATTTATACGCTTCCACATTTATTTTCATTTTCGTATTTAATTCTGATTTTAAAAAAGTTTAGAAAATTTGAAAATAATGTTTTGTAATTGTTGTGTCGTTTGGTGTAACTAATGGGTAAGATCCTGGTATGTCACGCGTCTAATGGTATTACCCCGGTTGTGGAAGTTGAGGGTGTGACAAGCTCAACCTGGTATTCAGTCAACTTAGTTATGAGAGCTTTGATCTGAGTCATGTAATTGGTATGTTCATGAATAAGAGTTGAATTTTTTTCTCTAAGTCATCTATCTTTAGTTTATAATTATTTTCAGCTCTTTTAAAGTAAGATTTTAATATATTTAAGGACTCAAGATCAGAACTCATCTCTAAGTTGTAGAACCTATATCTATTTACTTTAGCAATACATTCAGGTGTACAGAGATGTTTCAATACCTTTTCTTCATCATGGTCAACCATACGTTCTTGGTTAGGAGATGCATCTTCCACTTGAAAGCTCTAGTCCAAGCATCCTTGTTCAACAGCAATTGCAACTTGCTGCTTTGGCTTCTCATTCTAGGTGGCTCTCTCAGTGTAGTTTGGCTTGGCTTGTGCTTGGCCACCATTTGTCCTTGGTGCCTTTCACTCTCTTACAAAGTGACCTATTTGGTTATAGTTCTAGCACGTTACTTTGCTTTTTTCCAGTCCAAACTTTCTATTGGTTGTATTGCTTGGAAACTTCCTCCCCATCCTCTTGTAGAACTTCTTGGCTCTATGAGTGAGGAGAGCCATCTACTGAACTATCTCCATGTATTCCAGGTCATCTGGATGGATATAGTTCAAATCTTCAAGGGTGAAGAGAAAGTTTCTTAGGCTTTCATCAAAAGACACAAAGGCTTATGAAGATCTTGTCTCTTGGAATGGGTTTCCTTGAGTGTAGCTTTCTCTTGGTGTCTCCGGGAAGGTGATGAAAGGACCATTCTGTGAGTTGTCAGGGTAGCATATAAGATGATGTTATGGTTCTATACTATACCTTTCGATGACATGGAGGGCTAAACTTAATTGATTAGTATACTTACAAGATGAACTTTGCATGTTCATATCCATCTAGTATCCACTAAGAATACCATACAAATCTATCAAAGTGAGAGTCTTAAGGTTCTCAATTCTCTTGATAACAACATAATAATGTGTCCATTGTCTAGGAAAGGAGGACAAAAACTTCCTTACAATGTCCATGTTTTCAAGAGTCACTCCAACATCCATTAGAGTATCCATAATCTCAATGAAGTATTGTTGAGTCATGGTTTCACCTGATTTGAAGGTGAAGTTCTCAAATTATTGCTTCAAGAGATCCTTCTTGTTGTCCTTGGCTTCAGTTGACCCCTCATACATCAGCTTCAATTCATCCCATAGTTGTTTAGCTATTTTGCACTTTTTGAATCCTTTGTATATGGAGTTTGGAAGAGGAGTTTGAAGGGCTGTCATGGCTTTATGCTCAATCTCTTTTTTCTTCTTGTCTTCTTCAAAATAGTTAGCCACAACCTTTGGAATCATACCACCTCTAGCAGCAGCTGAAAAGGTGCTTGGTATGTGAGGCCCTGAGACAACAGATTCCCACATCTTGGATTCTTGTGACTTGATGAACCCTTCCATTCATTGGCACCAATTGTCAAAGTCTTAAGAAGTGATCAATGGGGACTTTGTCATGGTTCCAGGTTCAATATCAGCTTTAGCGAGAGCTGCCATTTGATATGTTAAGTATTTTGTATGTGTGAGGGATCTTAAGATGGTGAAATCTTATAATCAAGAGCCTGGAATGATTTGATACCAATTGCAGGACCGTTTAGAGGGGTTGGTCACTTACAACACAAACATATAATAAGGAGAGTTACTTTAGAACACTTAACATATCAGATAGGGAACTGGTAACACACTAGAATGATACTTAGAACACAAGCAAAATATGAGACAGAACTTAGAACGACACAAGACAAGTATATGGTTTTCAAGAATGATGTATATTGCTCTCAAGTTGTTTGACAAGTGGAAAAAGCATATTCAAAAGAATTTAGGACCTGAGACAATTTATAATAAATCTTACAGTCGGCCATACTTAAAAGGTCAGTTGGATACATTTGAACTAGGCAACAAAATCATATGTAGAGTCAAAAGGCAGATTGCCTTTTGACTAATGACTATGACATACCATAGCCCACATCCTAATATATTACAAAAATGATAAAAATACATAAAGTAGAAAGCACAGACTCAAGACCTCAATGTACAGTTTACCAAAAGCATGTATCTTTTCACCAATTTATGTAAGTTTGTGACTGAACAGAGTTGTAGCGGAAAGTGGTTCAGCTTTATTGTAAAGTACATCAAATAAAGCATATGCAAAGGCTTCCGAAGCTTATCATGGAACTTCCGAAGGTTGTAGAGTTCTTCCGAAGACAAAGGGAAAGACCAACTTCCGAAGACAGAACTCCACTTCCAAAGACAAATGCATACTTCCGAAGTTCAAGACGTAGAAGAATAAAGTGAAGATTACTTTCGAAGTATGATGGAAAAATGAAGTCTCTAAGCCTTGGAAGAAGCAGCCTCTTCCGAAGTATAAGTGGCTTCGGAAGTACTTACTCTTCCGAAGCCATTTAACCTTCGGAAGGCACTGTTATAACCAGTGGACACAAGTATGGCCTCTGACACTCCGCTGCAGACTTCTGATACAGCATGGCTTCTTCCCAAAGAGCTATGTTGTTGACCATACTTTATTCCACTGTTTACCTTTTCATGATAGTACATATTACCAACTTTAGTTGGTGACAAAAGGTAAGTCAGGGACATGTCCTGACTACCAAATCTCAGATAAGACTTTATCCGAGATACCTTTTCATGATAGTACATATTACCAACTTTAGTTGGTGACAAAAGGTAAGTCAGGGACATGTCCTGACTACCAAATCTCAGATAGTCTTGTAGTATAGGCTTTAGCTAAAGGATCCCAGCTGGTATCAAAGTATATCCGGCTATAGATAGTCTTGTGGAAACGGTGCCATGATAGAGAAAGCTGTCGAGGACTATTCTGATGAAGACAGGAAGAAGATGGACATCGACAGCAATGCTATGACAATTCTCATGACCGCAATACCGAACTTTATCATGGTGGGGTTCGAGCATTGCAAGACTGCCAAAGAATTGTTTGATGCACTTGCCCAGATGTACTCCAGCTCCAATGACTCAAAGAAGGACTCACTTAAGCAACAATTTGAGAACTTCACTCATATTGCTGGAGAGACCCTCAGCCAGCAGTACTTCAGGTACATTGATCTTATCTCTTCCCTTCAGTCTGTGAAGATCACTCCTGAACTTAGAGATCTCACCAGAAAGTTCATGAGTGCTCTTCCAAATGAGTGGACATTCTACTGTGTCTCTATCAATAGAACAGAAAACTTGAACACTCTTTCCATGACTGAGCTCTACGGCATCCTTGATGGATATCGTCTAGAG
>BJCM01206940.1:0-11148 GCA_018326385.1 Flaveria bidentis
GTGGGTTTTGTTTTATTGTTTAGTAGTATTGGGTATTTTGGTGGTATTTGTTGCACTATAGGTATTTTTAAATATTTTTGTATTTTTAGCTTTTACTTTTTTAAAATACACTCAAATATTTTAAAAACTTATACAATATCATATATTTTAATATTGGTGATGTGTTAATGATACATCAGGTATTTAGTAGTTGTGTTTAAATGATTCGTTCTAGGTAAAATATTAATTTACGCGATTAGGTTTATTTATAAATTTAAACTTTTCTAATGTATTTAATATTGAATCTAAAATACTTTGAATCATTGGAATTTAAAATACTTTGACACACTTTAAGGTATTGATTAGTAAATATACATATTAATCATCAACAACGTTCGTGTGTGCTTGTATCGCGTGTAAAATTGGTAATTACGTCAAATTACCAATGCATGAAATGTTATTTGTGAAAGTTTGTGATGCATAAAACGAATTCAATAAATGTAATTAAATTGAAAATCAAGTATTATAGGTGTAATTATAACCAAGTCAAGGCCGGGTATTGACCTAAAATTGCCGATTGTCACATACTCCCTATGTTAGAACGAATTTCGTCCTAGAATTCAATTTGGTTTGTCTGTAGATGCTAGGGTTTCAAAAAAGTAAGAGTAGTTGAGCTTCATTTGGTCTTCGCATTCCCAAGTAAATTCGGGCCCTTATCAGGAATGCCATAGGACCTTTCACTATCGAAATGCAACTTCATTTCATCTTTTTTACCTCTCGATCTAGGATCTCTATAGGCTTCTCAAAAAAATGAATTTATTCATCAATCTGAACCTCATCGAGTGGTATAACTAGAGTTTCCTCTGACAGGCACTTATTCAGATTTGACACGTGGAAAGTGTCATGAACACTACTAAGTTCTTGAGGAAGTTTGAGCTTGTAAGCTACAGAACCAATCCTGGCTAGGATTTTGAACGGCCCAATGTAATCAGGGTTTAGCTTACCATGTTTACCAAATTGAATGAGTCCTTTCCAAGGTGAGACTTTAAGTAGAACGTTATCTCCTACTTGGAATTTCAATGGTTTGCGTCTCACGTCAGCGTAGCTTTTCTGACGATCACGCGCGACTTTTAGTCGGTGCTGAATCTGAGCAATCTTTTCCGTGGTCTCGTGTATGATCTCAGGATCAGTAAGTTGACCATCGCCAACCTCTGTCCAACACAATGTTGATTGATACTTCCTTCCGTATAATGCTTCAAAAGGTGTAGCTTTGATAATGGTATGATAACTGCTATTGTAAGAAAACTCAGCTACGGGTAGATGAGTATTCCAACAGTTTTCAAAGTCTATCAAACAAGCTATAAGCATGTCTTCCAATGTCTGAATGGTCCGCTTGCTCGGACCATCCATTTTAGGGTGGTATGCGGTACTTATATCTAACCATGTAACCAAGGCCTTTTGTAATGATTTCCATAATCTCGAGGTAAATCGACTGTCTCGATCGGAGATAATGGAGATTGGCACTCCATGTCTTGAGATAAATACTGGTCAACATTTCCATTTAATCAGTTTCCTTAATTGGTAGGAAATGTGCAAAGTTCATTAGTCGGTCCATAATTACCCAAATTGTATCACAACCAATGGGTGTCTTGGGTAGTTTTGTGATGAAGTCCATGAAAATTTGCTCCATTGTGGAATCTCCGGTTGGTGCAATAGTTCAAACAGTTTCTTATATTCCGCCTTAACCTTTGAACATGCGAGGCACTTGCTAACATAGGTGTCTATGTCAACTTTCATGATAGGCCACCCGTATAACTCCTTCAAGTCCTGATACATCCTATCAGAGCCCGGGTGGATGGAGTATCTTGATTTGTGTGCCTCATACATCACAAGTTCCCTTAAGTTTTCAAAATTTGGCACCCAAATTTGGTTCATGAAGTAACAAGCTCCATTAGACTTGATCTCAAATTGTTTATTCATGCTGTGAAGAGATTCAATTTTCAAAATTTGTTCTTTTAGTGCTTTGGATTGAGCGTCACGAATTTTAGTAGCTAGACTCATGTGGATCGTCATTCCTAATGCTCACACTCACAAAGTTTTGGTTTCCTTTCTGTTCAAGTCGTATGCTATAACATTCACCTTTCCAGGGTGATAACGAATCTCGCAATCATCGTCGTTCAGTAACTCGACCCACCTGCGTTGTCTCATGTTCAATTCCTTTTGATCGAAGATGTGTTGAAGGCTTTTATGGTCGGTAAATATAGAACACTTAGGTACCATACAAATAGTTTCTGCAAATCTTTAGTGCAAAAATGACAGCTCTTAATTCACGGTCGTGAGTAGTGTAATTTTTCTCATGCACGTTCAATTGTCGAGAAGCATAAGCAATTTCCTTGTCCTGTTGCATTAAGATACATCTAAGTCCCTGTCATGATGCGTCACAGTATACCACAAACCGTCGGTTCATTCTAGTAGGGTTAGAATTGGTGCACAACATAGCTTTTGCTTCAATAATTGAAATGACGCTTCTTGTTTATCATCCCAATGGAACTTCTTGTCTTTTTGAGTTAAAGTCGTCAACGGTTGGGCCATTTTGGAGAAATTTTCAATGAAACGCCAGTAATAACCTGCAAAGACCTAGGAATTGTCACACCTCGGTCGGATGCTTTGGTGCTTCCCAGTTCTTAATGGCCTCTATCTTGGATGGATCAACATGTATTCCCTTCTCGTTAAGCACATGCATAAGAAATTCCACTTCTCGGATCTAGAAGTCATATTTTGAGAATTTTTGGTGCAATTTCTCATTCTTGAGTAGTAGATTAACCTTATATGTTGTTCGTGTTCATCCTTGGTTTGTGAATATATAAAATTGTCATCGATGAGGATGATCACGAATTTATCCAAGTAGGGTTTGCACATTCTATTCATAAGATCCATTAATACGACTACAAGTGCGGTAGATGACTCCAAACGATACTCTATCATGGTAACTCTTTCTTCAGCCACTATCGCGCGTTGCTCGGCCAGTGTAGCCCTTTGCTCTGTTGCCTCCACTCTCAACGTCACGCCCACCATATCCTCTTATACCCTAGTGAGTCGGTCATGCATCGTGTGTAAAGCCTGGTCATCAAGGTATCTACTCATCTCGATCGCTAACAGTTGGCACTCCACGTCCTTCATATCAATGGTCTCCTGAACTCATGTAAGCTCAGCCTGTATCTCATGTAGCTGCTAAACGTGCCTCGCAGAACGTGCCACTAGTAAAGGCATAGTGAGCTCCAATGGATCTCGAGTGAGTGTTATTGGACCCGAGGCACGTGATGACTCTCCCACCTCAAACGTAAAGGGAATACCCTCTATATCCCTCTATTCATCCAATCGGCTAGCATCTGTTGGATCAAGAAGAAGCCTAGTGCAACCAAAACCAAATCACTTAGACTGTTTTGGTACAACTAATAAAGGACTTCCGAAGCTAAGTGTAGAACTTCCGAAGGAAAAAGAGTTCTTCCGAAGATAAAGTGTAAGATCAACTTCCGAAGGAAAAATCTAACTTCCAAAGACAAAGTCTTCTCTTCCGAAGTTCAAGACTTAGAAGAAAAGATAAGAAGTCAACTTTCGAAGTATGAAGAAATGAAGAAGTCCTCAAGCCTCGGAAGAAGTAGCCTCTTCCGAAGTATCAGTGGCTTCGGAAGAACTTGTTCTTCCGAAGGCAACTAACCTTCGGAAGACATTATTATGAACCAGTGGACATAAGTATGGTCTCTGACACTCTGTTGCAGACCTTTGATACTACATGGCGTTTTCCCAAAGGGCCATGTAGTTGACAATACTTTATTTCATTATTTACCTTTTTATGTTAGTACAAGTTACCAACTTTAGTTGGAGACAAAAGGTAAGTCATTGACATGTCATGACTACCATATCTTAGATAATACTTATCTAAGATACCTTAACTTTAGCATTGTAGTATATGCTTTAGTTATAAGTTTCCAGCTAGTATCAAAGCATATCCGCCTACAGGTAGAAGTATATATAGTATCTCATTGTAACGGATGCAATATGCTTGTAAGAGTCTTGTAATAGTTTGAGTTGAGAAGTAATATATACAAGTGCCGTAAAATTATTTATTTGTGTTCTTTGCTACTTATTATATTATTATCAACTCTTAGAAGAGATTCTACTTCATCTGATACGAGTGTAGTATAAGTGAGTTTGAGAGAAATCCAAGTGTTAAGTGACAAACCTGATCCTACAATTGGTATCAGAGCTTCTTAGGCTCTTCATTTGTGAGATCTTACATCCTAATCAACCTGTTTTTCACTCCTCCTTATATCACATTCAAAATGGCCCTCAACAAGTCTGAAGTAGAGATAGGGACGATGACTAAAGCACCCATCATCACGCCTGAAAACTTCAGGTCTTGGAGCAGACGCGTGGAAGGCTTCTTCAGGTATCAAGACAGTAGGATGTGGCAATTTATTGTCAATGGCCCGTATAAACCTAAGGTGGCAGCACCAGGTGGAAATGGTGCCATGATAGAGAAAACTATTGAAGACTACACTGATGAGGACCGGAAGAAGCTGGACATTGACAGCAATGCAATGACTATACTCATGACTGCAATACCTAACTCCATCATGGTGGGGTTAGGGCATTGCAAGTCACCCAAAGAAATGCTTGATGTACTTGCTCAGATGTACTCCAGCTACAATGACTCCAAGAATGACTCACTGAACCAGCAGTTCGAGAACTTCACCTACATTGCTGGAGAGACTCTCAGCCAACAATACTTCAGGTACATGGACCTCATTTCTTCTGTTCAGTCTGTGGGAATTACTCCTAAACTTAGAGACCTCGCAAGAAAGTTCATGAGTGCACTCCTTAATGAGTGGACGTTCTACTTTGTCTCTATCAATAGGACAAAAAATCTGAACACACTCACCATGACCGAACTCTATGGCATCCTTGATGGATACTGTTTGGAGATGGAAAGCAAGAAAGGCCATCAGACAAGCAGACCCTTGAGTCTTCCTGCTAGCAACGCTTTGATGGTTGTTAAAGGCTCAGGACCCACACAACCTCAACAGTACCTGACATAAACCCAACAACAATCCTGTTCATTTGGACCATACATTACATTTTCAGCGAATGCAAGGCTCCCAAGTCAAATCCAGGAACCCCATAGGACTCCACACATCCCTCTACACCAAAGCCCATTGGAAAGTCAACAGAGAAAGCTGCAATGGCTCAAGAAGTTGACTTGAGCTTTATGGTACAAGATGTGACTCCTGCTGAAACACTTATGGCCGGATCAAATAACAATAAGGTATATGAACATCTCTGTACTCCTACATGTATTGCTAAGGTTAAGTTGTATCAAGACTACAATATAGAGATTAAATCCCATGGAGTCTCTAAATGTTTTAAAATCTGATTTTAAAAGGGCTAAATCTGACTATCAAAGAAAAATTGAGGAGTTGGAGAAAACTATGTCCTTGTTTAAACATGAACATACAAACTATAAGACTCAAATAAAGGATTTAATATCCAAATTGTGTGAGGCTCAAGCCCAGCTTGTCACTACCGAGGCTCAAGCCAGGAAGTATGCCATTTCTGAGCAAAACTTCCAAGCTATTATTACATCATCCTCCCACTCCAAAAATTGTTATCAAAACAAAGGAGGGTTGGATACCAACAGAATTGCTCCACCACACTCTTATGAGTCCATAAGACAACCAAAGTGTGATACTAAAGAGCAAGAGGTCCCATCTCCTGACCCATCTTCACCTGAGTTGAAGAATGATGCAATAATAGAGACCACCACAGGGAAGCAACAGGTAAATCAACCCACTTCTACCGGTGATGATCAAATCCAAACCACCAAAGCCAGAAGAAGCAGAGCTAAAGCAGCAAGAAGAACAGCCAAAAAAGTGGATGAGTCTAAGTTGATGATTGACCCAAAATAAAAGGGTGTATTCATCTTAGCTGGATTCCAGGTGGTAGGTAACTCTGATTCAGGAAAGGGGTTTAGTACCAGGACTTATGTCATACCAAGGGATCAGAAGTTAAAGAAAAAGGTTGCTAATGAAGAGAAGAAGAACAAGAAACAAAAATCCTCAAGTTTCTAAAAGATTAACATTGCATGCATAATGTGTGGTTTGCAAAACCAAATGGCCAAAGATTGTTATTACAATCCAACTAGCACACATTATGCAAATAATGTTACAAAAGAAGGAGTTAGGGAAGGTTTCTCATTTGGTCCTTATCAAATGGTTCAAGTGATGAAAAAAGGGAAAGCTTGTTTCCGAAGCAAGGTTGGTTTTGGAAGAAAGTCTTTCTTCCGAAGGGAAAATGGCTTTGGAAGCTAAAGTTGTCAAGACTCATAAAAACAAAAGAGCCCCCTTGAAACCATCTCAGAAGAAGACTACTTCGGAAGAAAGGGTGGTGAAGGCTTCTTCTGAAAAGAAAGAAGCTTCGGAAGAATGCCATGCTGCAAAAGCTTCAACAAGCTCATCCTCCATGATCAACCAAAAGATGGATTGGAAGATTAAGAAAGATGTTACAGCCCAAACCTCTTCTTTAATGACATCCATTGAACCCCCATGCTTAACTTTTGGTTCAATCATGTCACTATCATTGGAATAACCCAAGACCAACAAGGCTTGGGTTTCCAATCAAAACTAATCATCTCATCTTATGTGCAGGGACATCCATATGACAAGAATAACAATGTTTGGATCGTGGATAGTGGATGCTCCAGACACATGACAGGGAACAGATCTCTTCTTTAACAATTTCAACATTATGATGGAGGTCCTGTCCAGTTTGGAGGTGAGGCTGGAGGATATATTTCTGGCAGAGGAAGTATATCCAATGGAAATTAAAAGTTGACAAAGTTCACTTTGTCAAACAGCTTGAACACAACCTGTTAAGTGTTTCTCAGTTTTGTGATAAAAAGCAGAAAATGCTCTTCACAGAACATGAGTTCATGATCCTCAAACCCGAGATGACAATTCTTAGGAATTGGTGCTTCTTAGATATCCTAGGAAAGGGGATATGTACAAGCTTGATATGAACAATGCTTCCCTAATGAGTGAAGTGTCATACTTTCTTTCCAAAGCTGACAGTAATGAGTCAACACTATGGCATAAACGAATGTGTCATAAATTTTAAGACAAAGAATAAATTAGCTAAAAATAACTTGGTACATGGTTTGCCTAAAAAAGAATTTTTCTACAAAGATAATTGTGTTGCATGCCTGAAGGGGAAGCAGCATAAGACATCTCATAAATACAAAGTTGTTAACTCTATCACCACTCCATTACACTTACTACACATGGATCTATTTGGTCCCACAAGTACAATGAGCACTGGAAGGAAATCATATTGCCTTGTGATTGTTGATGATTTTACAAGATTTAAATGTGTATTCTTTTTAAGATCTAAAGATGAAATTGCTGAAACGTTAAAATATTTTTTTCTTAAAATAGAAAATCAAATTGATCACAAGGTTAAAATAATTAAAAGTGATCAATGCACTGAGTTTAAGAACTATGTTCTTGACTCATTCTATAACTCAAAAGGGATTGGCATACAATATAGTGCTCTTAGAACTACTCAACAAAATTGCGTTGATGAGAGGAGGAACATGACACTTATTGAGGCTGCTCGAACTATGTTGGCTGATTCAAAGCTACCTCTAACATTCTGGGCAGAGGCAGTCAACACTGTATGCTATTTTCTAAACATGATTCTTGTAGTAAAGCCACATGGAAAAATCCCTTATGAGCTATGGAACAAGAGGCCACCATTCATTGGTTTTCTAATCCACAACAGGATTCTGTCCCCTCTCAATCTGAACTTGTGAGGGAGGAAGACCCAACTGAGAAAGACAAAGAATATCAATCAAGTGTTGTAGGCTAGTCTTCTCAGTTAAAAGGTTCAAAGAGGAGAAAAAGGATGGCTTCCAGACTAAAGCCAAAAAAGAAGAAGAAAGAATCATCCATCTCCAAACCTCAGAATGAGTCAGAACATCCTAAAGATGTGCAACTAGAGGATTCTCCATCAACTCCAATTCAAATTGCTCCTCTAGCATCAGGAAGACCCATCTTGTCCTAAACATACACTATAAATCCAGAAGGATGGCATGTCATCAGAGATCAAGGTATTGAAAATGTCTACACATGGCAAGACATGTTCAATCTGCCTATGCATGATCTCTTTGACATGAGAAGACACTTTGAGAGTTTGAGTGATCCTGATCATCTTATGAAGAAAGGGATGGTTACCATCATGATGAGGACTGTAAATATCTAAAGTTGACAAGTGTTTTGGTAGCATCAGCCTAGGGGGAGTTTGTAAGGTTTAATATAAGGCTGATGTAACCCAAACACCCAAAGTCTCTCCTGCATGCATGCAC
This sequence comes from Flaveria bidentis, assembly GCA_018326385.1. Taxonomy (NCBI): domain Eukaryota; kingdom Viridiplantae; phylum Streptophyta; class Magnoliopsida; order Asterales; family Asteraceae; genus Flaveria; species Flaveria bidentis. The sequence goes on from BJCM01206940.1 coordinate 8,399, forward strand.
AAGTGTACTAAAGTGGAATGCTTTGGAAGTTTCACACCTAGCATCAGAAAATATTCTAAGTGTGAAATCTTTTGAAGCCAAGACCAATGTCTTCCGAAGTTAAACATGAAGTCTTCCAAAGCTTCAGAGACAAAGTCTTCCGAAGCCATCACTTAAAGACAGATTTCTTTCGAAGACTTTTGAACACATGCTTTATCTGATGTACCTTTTCCATAAAGCTGGACCCCTTTCCACTGCAACTCTGATAAGACACTAACTTTACATAAGTTGGTGAAAGGTCCATGTTTTTGGTAACTATACATTAAGGTCTTGAGTCTGTAACTTTCTACTTTATGTATTTTATTCTTTTTGTAATATATTAGGATGTGAGCTATGACATGTCATAGTCACTAGTCAAAAGGCAATATGTCTTTTCACTCTACTTTGATTTTGTTGTTGTCTAGATCATGTATCCAGCTGATCTTTAAAGTATGGCAGGCTGTAGGTTGTAGTATAAGTAATTCTGGTCCTTTGTATCTTATACCATTGCTTTGTAAACACTTGTAAGGAACTAGAGAGCAATATACATCAATCTTGAAAACCAACTACCTGTGTTGTTCTTGTTTTTTCTCTTGAATACTTGTGTTTCTTAGCTCTCACAAAAACTGGTTTCTAGTTCTCTATTTGATATGTTAAGTGTTGTTGCACACTCTCCTTTTTGTGTTGTTGTGTTGTAAGCTTGTACCCTTCAACAGCCCTGCAATATGTTATTGGTCTCCCGTGGTTTTTATTTGGTTTTCACATAAATATTAGTTTTATTCAATAACCTTCCCCTGAATGAATAATTTTTATAATATATAAAAACTAGGATTTTTTACACGTTACGTAGCGGGAGTTTTATCGTTTTTCTCCGAGCTACGCAATGTGATTTTTGTCTTTATATTCTTAGCTCGCCAAAAACCAGCAAAACGAATACCAAATCGAAAAACATATAAAAAACGAATATCAAAACTAATCAAATAATAGCAATACCTTCAATGATGTTTCTCGATCAAAATTGATTGGGATCGCCACGATAATAATGCCTAAAATGATGTAACCAAAAGGACTAAAATAGTGGATTTATACCATCTTTCTTAGAAAAGATAGGGGACCAAAAATGACATTTCACAAAAATTAAATGTCAAAAAGAAAAACAGAAACTTTTTGGCAAAAAAATCATCCCACAAATTTATTGGCCCTCAACTTAAAAGACAAACTTGCATGGTCAATACATAAGAACATGAAACTCACAAGTTTAATGAAAAATAAAAAACCTCGTTTAAACGGTCCAAACACACCCTATTTGGCCGTCCCAACGGACTCGGTTTGTTTGGTAGTTTTAAATCGTAGTTAGCAGTATAAGCAAGAATGTTCGTCAGAACTAGCCTTCTAATTCATGGTAAAATGTTTAGTTTAAGTTCTAAATTAAACTTGCAACTGGTTGTTTACTTTTACTTATATTTTTTATTTTAACTTTTAGAATACCGTATGATATTCCTAATTAGTTTTTATCATTTTTTAAAGTTAAAAACAAACTAACCAATTCTAAAAACTTTTAGAAAACCCTATTTAAACATCCAAACCATCAAAGTAAACCGTTTTAGAAGACCTATTTATACAGCCAAACCATCAAAGTATATAACTAAGATTTAATCTTTTAACCATTCATTATTAGAGTCACCTTTTAATTATTAAAAGTCTATGAACCATTAAACTGTAGCTTATTAATGACTATTGAAAGATAGCCTCTTAGTGACTATTAAGAGTGTTGGATCAAATAAAAGACTGGTGAAACCAAAACCATTTCACTTAGTCTATTTTGGTGAAGTTAACAAAAGACTTCCGAAGCAAAATATGGACTTTCGAAGGAAATAGAGTTTCTTCCGAATTTTAAGTAAAAGATCAACTTCCGAAGACAAACTCTACTTTCGAAGACAAAAGTATTCACTTCCGAAGATCAAGTCTAAGAAGTAAAGATCAGAAGACTACTTCCGAAATATAAAGAAAAGCAGAAGTCCTCAAGCCTCGAAAGAAGTAGCCTCTTTCAAAGTATAAGTGGCTTTAGAAGAACAAGTTCTTCCGAAGCCATTTAACCTTTGGAAGACACTACTATGAGCCGGTAGTCATAAGTATGGTCTCTGACAATCCGCTACAAACCTCTAAGATATTGCATGGCGCTTTCTCAAATGCCATGTAGTTGACCTTACTTTATTGTATTGTTCACCTTTTGTTAGATAGCACAGTTGCCAACTTTAGCTGGTGAAAAATGGTAAGTCATGGACATGTCATGACTACTATATCTTAGATAAGACCTTATCTAAGATACCTTAACTTTAGCACTATAGTATTTTCTTTAATTATAGGATCCCAACTGGTATCAAAGTATATGCGGTTGTAGGTAGTATTATATATAGTTTCTCATTGTAACATCTCGTATTTTTCGTTAATTGTTAAATCTTATAAGGTCTATCTATGCTATTTATGAAACTTGGTGGGCTATGTATGTATGATTCCTTGTTTAATTTAAAGTTTCTAAGTTAATTAAATAATAATAATGATAACAATTATAATATTAATAATAATAATAATATTGATAATAATACTAATAATAATAATAATAATAAGAATAATAATAACTAAAATAATAATAACAATAATAATAATGTTGTTAATAATAAAAAAAATAATTTGTAAGAGTCACTAAACATTACAATGTTTAAAACTTTAAG
>BJCM01206942.1:0-10489 GCA_018326385.1 Flaveria bidentis
TAGGGTTGCTCATTCGGGCGACTGAACCATTAGCATGGTTCAGTCGTGCGATTGAGCTATGCGGTTGATCCATTCGCACGATTGTGTGTTCAGTCGTGCGACTGAGCCAATCTTATGTTACAATCATACGACTAATCCAGTCTCCTGGTTCAGTCATGCGACTGAGTCATTCGCATGAAGTTGTTCATGCGTATGGTCCATTAGCATGGGCCATTCGCATGATAACTTCATATTACTAAGTTTGAATGTATTAATTGTCATTATATTATTTATATTAGTTCAAACAACCACAAACCTATATAATCAATTCAATATGTGTTAAAGAACTTATTAATGAAATATTAAACATTATGAACACAACCAAACATTTAAATTTAATTAAGTACCCAACTGTTACATAAGTGTAAGACACTGAAGACATATTACATTAAGTTCAGAAACTAGGGACACATGTATCTACAGAAGGGTTCATCAAGTCTCAAGCAATAGGATGTGGAGATATATTGTTGAAGGACCTCACATCCCAAGCACCTCTTTAGCTACTGTAGTAGGTGGGATGATTCCAAATGAAATGGCTGACTATTCTGAGGAAGATTGGAAGAAAATTGATGTAGATCAGAAAGCCATGACAACCCTCCATACTGGTAGTCCAAACTCTATATACAAAGGCTTTAAGAGGTGTAAAACTCTAAGCAGCTCTAGGATGCATTGAAGCTTATGTATAAGGGGTCTGTGGAAGCCAAAGAATACAAGAAAGACCTCATCAAACGGTAGTTTGAGAACTTTGCTTTCAATTTAGGTAAAACTATGACTGAACAATAGTATAGGTATGTTGATATTGTAGATATTCTCATGGATGTTAGTGTAAAACTTGAGAACATGTACATTGTGAGGAAGTTATGTTCACTCTTCCCACACAATGGACTCACTACTTTGTGGCCATTAAGAGAACTTGAAACCTCTATATGCTTACTCTCACAAGTCTATATGGTATCCTTAATGGCTACTAGATGGGGATGAACATGCATAAACCATCAAGTAGCTCTTCCGACGATCAAAAGAGTTCATCCCTCCATACGGTTGAAAGGGATAGTAGAGAGCCATTGCATCATCTTATCTGCCACCCTGACAACTCACTCACCTTCTCTGAGACACCAAAGGAGAGATACATCAAAGGAAGCCCATTCCAAAAGACAAATTCATCCCATGCCCTTATGTTTGCTCATGAAAGTTGTGACCTCTAGAAGACTTGGATTGTATCCTTCCAAATAACCTGGAGTACATGGAGATATTCTATCAAATGGCTCTTCTCACTAACAAAGCCAAGAAGTTCTACAAGAGGACAAGATGGAAATTTCCCCGTAATGATCCATTGGAAAGTTTGAAATAGATAAAAGCAAAGTGAAATGTTACAACTGTAAACAAATCTAACACTTTGCTAGAGAGTGGAAGGAACCAAGGACTAGTGGTGGACAGCACAATATGGGTGATGTGGTCTAAACAATACCTATTAAATATACATATTTTCTATGCTTTTGAATAACTTTTGAGTAGTTTTAGATAATTGTAATCATATTTGGTTACATTTGTATTTTATAAGTTTCAAGAAATTATAAGCTCTAAAAATATATATTTTTTTAATAAAACTTGAAATTGACGGTTGATGAAAATTATTTATCAAAATTAACATTTAGTTTTGAGGTATAGAATAGTTGATAAAAAATAGAATGTGATAATATTAATTGTGACATCAAATACGTAAGTTTAGTAATTGTTTAAAATTATTAGTATGTTGAAGTCAAGTTATTTTGAAAATTGAGTTACAAGTCAAACTAACGTAAATGCTAATATTAAAATATGGATGGCATAAACGTCATTTACTTGATTATTATATAGTAGGTTATAAGCAACATGGTGATTTATATTTGAGAACCAAAATATCAATGTGAAGCTCACATGAAGGTACATATAGAAGCAACAAATGGAAATAAAAAGAAAATTCGATAGTGGAGGTGGATGAATAAATAAAAGCCCACGTCATCAATAAAAAGTCTTTGAAACCCAATTAACTTTGTACAAGGAATTCAAAGCCCATAACAAAAATAGAAGGCGGTTAACAATGACCTAGGCAAACCTAGTTTTTGTTATTAAAAAAGATCATGACGACAGTACAAAAAAAGACATAAACGAACGGAAGAAAAAAAATGGGTTTTAATTTTTGGATTGAACATTGGAGTTTGATCACGACTAAAGATCAATTTTAAAGCAGAGAATAATATTTGAAGGCATAGACCAATGATCTCTTGGTCTAGTGGTTCAAGGGGGAGGTGGGAGTTTTTGGAGGTTTAAGGTTCAAAACTTGACCAGTGGTGAATTATTACTAATTAGGTGTTACTAACTTCTAACAACTAACAAGTTCTTCAAAAAAAATTTTTTTGAAGGCATAGGATTTATTCAAGGATAGAACACCATCTGGTTTCATTTTGATTCATGATTATTTTCTTTGTTTCGTTAATTCTTTTGTTTATATTTCTAAAGTTTAAAACTTTATTATTGTTCTTCATGTTTTTTTAATATTATGAGTAGCTAACTTTTTAGTACTACCTAGATTGTTTTAAAAACTATTCATGTTTTGATTAAAAATTTAGTTTTGATTTCGTATTTGTTTATTAGTTTTAGAACTTGATTATTTTCTCAATTAAATATGGCTAAGTGTATTGTTTTATACTTGAAAGTTATTGCTATGCTCGTGTATGTTTGATCTTGATTGATTGTGTGACATCTAGATTAAGTTTGCACGTTAAAATTAGTTACTTTGTGTTTTTAATTTTAAACTTTAATTAGTGATAATCGTATGAGCATTGGTTGTGATTTGATAGCATTTTTCAATGTGCTATCTTATCTAAAACCTAAGGGTGATAGATGTTGCTTAAAACCGCCTACCCGTTGTTTGTTAGGTTCAGATTTCGTGAGAGCGTGTTTTGCCTTTTATTTGTGGTGTTAGTGTTTTGGGGTATTTAATTGGATTTAATCAAGTTGTCCTTTGTCTTAGGGTTAGAAAATATAATCTTAAAGACATTATGGTAGAATATCTAGGGGCGATCTTCCATTAGACATTTTAATAAATCTATCTTATGCCTAACACGTGTCTGATTTTCTTAGGGAGTAGCAACATACCTAGTTTACCCTAGATTCGTATTTTTGGAGATAGTTATACAAGTCATTGACTTTATGTCATTACATGTTAGTTGGATTCCAACTTAGGTAGTTATTTCACACATTTGATCGTATTCAAGTTTCCTAGTTCGAATTAATCTTTATTTGTTTATTTCTTTCGTTGTGTTTAGATTAAGTAATTTTAGTTAAATTATTTATTTTGTTTATTATTAATTACTTAAAATAATTAAATTAATCAAGTTAGAAGTTGATAGAGGTTTAGTAACGAAAGTCGCCAAACGTGTCTCTAAGGTTTGATATCCGGATTTACCTAACATTACTATATCACGTCCAAACACTTGCTGTTTGTATGAAGTTTTAGTTAGGAATTTTCTTTTTAAAAATCGTTTGTGAAAATCATTTTATAATAAATTAATATATATATATTTTCACACATCAACTTTTTAACAAGATGGAAATTTCCTAGTAATGATCCATTGGAAAGTTTGAAGTGGATAAAAGCAAAGCGAAATGTTACAAGTGTAACCAAATATGACACTTTGCTAGAGAGTGGAAGGAACCAAAGACTAGTGTTGGCCAAGCACAATATAGGCCTAATTACACCGATGTTGCTCCAGAACTAAAAAGTCAAGCCAACCAAAACAACAAGCTGATGTTGCTGTTAAAAAAAGGCTTTGACTGGAGCTTTTAGGTAGGAGATGTTTATCCTAACCTATCATTGATGGTTGACCATGAAGAAGCCAATGTATTAGAACATCTTTATACTCTTGAATGCATTGCTAAAGTAAATATGAATACGTCTTGTAATCTGGAAGTAAGATCTGACCTTGATTACTTGAATATCCTAAAAGCTAATTTTAAAAGAGCTAAAACTAACTATAAACTTACAACAGAAGATTTAGAGAAAATCATTTCAACTCTTAAGCATGAGCATACAAATTACAGAACTCAAATCAAAGATCTCTTTGTCAAGTTAACTAAATGCAAAGCTGAGCTTGTGATCAGCAAAGCCAGGACAGGAAAGTGTGTTGTAGAAGAGGAAACTTTCATGAACATCATATTTTTATCCATGCATTCAAAGATTTTTTATTAGACTATGCAGGGATTGGGTTAAAGTGTGATAGCTTCTCCACACACATTATTATCCTTAAGACCTCCAAGGTCTGGAACTTATCAAGATGAGCTTCCCCTCAGAGACCCTATCCAAGAAGAGGATGAAAATGAAGAGGAAATAGTGAAGGGTGGATCAAAATTGAGTGAAGAAGGTCATCCAAGGATTACCAAGTCTGTAAGGAACAACTTGATCATGGAAGGGAAAAGAAATTCAATGAAAGCCTAAGACCAAGAGATCATGGAAAACAAGTCTTTAGTTCTACTCGATTTGAAGTGGTGACGACTAAAGACTCAATCATGGACTCTAGTACCAGGAGTCCTAGTTCATGTCCAAATCATCATGGTTAGGAGAAAAAGGCTGATCAAATTTGAAGCACTGCTACACAGCCTGGACCATCTCATTCTAAGTGCAAGCCTCACCCTAAGAAACCTGTTGCATCATTTGTGAAGATGAAGAAGGAAGTTGAAAGAGATCAAGCTCAACCATCTATGTAGAAAAAGACTCTCAGAAGTATGCCAACTGAATGCATCATGTGTGGTCCATCCACATGACCAAGAAGAAAACTTCTAAGAAGAAAAAGAAGAAAATAACTTTGAAAGGAAAATCTCTTCCTTTTGGAAGCACCAACGTAAACAAGAAGATAGGTGAAAAATTACCTTCGAAAGAAATTTTATTATATCACGACCAGTACACTTGTCGTTTTTGTGAAGTTTAGTTGGGAATTTCAAAATTTAAAACTAATTTGTGAAAAATATTTTCAAAATAAAATAATATATATTTTCACACATCATGTTTTTTGCGCCGTTGTCGGGACACTATTTTGGCGATTTTGAGAACGACTCGAGTCGGGGATTTAATCATTTGTTTTCTAGTTTAATGTTTATTTTTATATTATTTTTCTCATTTAATTTCATCTTATTTGCGTAATTGTGCCTTTAGTTAGTATTCTTTTATTTTTTATTTTTTCGTGGCTTTAATCAATTAGGTAAATTTCTTTTTCTTTTTCTTTTTAAATTTATTTTAGTTTATGCGCCACACCCGTTTTGCCGGACCACCAAAATTTCAGCCACTTGACGATCTAGAGCGTGTGTTTGATCGACATTCGAACGAGACTGACACGGAGCTTGAGACCGAGGAAGATTCATACGATAGCAAATCCACTAACACTACAAAATCCACAATGGCCGAAGAACAAACATAATGAGAGTGATTGCCGACTATGCCAAGCTCATTGCTGTTGGAGCGAGGTCTAGTAATGCATGTCAACCAATCACTGTCAATAACTAACAAATCCCTCCGCAAATCATTTCCATGGTCACTAATCAAGCTCGAATTCCTGCTTTGATTTTTTATCAAAATTCAGATTTTATGTTTTCATGCATTAACTACTCCCCCTAAATTTGTGATTAATGATACGATGTTGCATTAATCATAAATTTATGTAGAAGAATATCATGAAAGGCATATGATAGTCCAAAGGTTATTAAACAAACTAAAAGAAATAAAACACGATAAAATTATGTACATGCATATAAGCATATGTAATGGGATCATACTATGACACTAAGATTCTTCCAAATTGATTTGTTAAATGAGATGTGTTCTGATGCTAGTCTTGATTGCAAGTATGGTTGGACACTTGGATTCAAACAACGGTATTGTATCAACTAGGCATGTTGTTTATCATGTTTTAATGTTTATTAGTGATTAAATATTATTTTCTCCATATTAGAGTTTGTCCTCCATTTGTGAGTCAATTCATAACTTTTTCACACTTACAAACTATGTACATTAAGTTATAAATTCTATCTTGAGACAAATTTGATATCTTATTAATGCTTTGTTGCTAAAGCTCTTTAGATAATATACAATTGATCATATGGATTCTTTTGAGAGCTTAGATATGATCATCATCAGGTCACCAGGTCTTTACTTATGTAAAACAGAGGTGCCTTCAACCCAGATCTTTGTTTACACAAAACAAAGGGATGACGTGGATCATTATTTATACACCAGTTGGTTACAGAGGTATACCAATGTGTTCATAAACCCAAGTCTTTGTTTACATAAAACAGAGGGAATATGATATGCAAAGATAGAAGTTATAAAGTGTTTTACATAGTGTGCTTAGGTGAGTGAGTTGGTCACATCTGGATAAGACTTACTTGTTTGATCCTCAAAATGGAGTTTCCCACAGACAGTTACCTTTTCATTATGTTAGCCATGCTCTTAGTGTAGTTTCCACTCAAGATGAACCTACTCACATATCATAGAACTTCTTATCAGATTAAGTTAATTACACAGGAAGTAAGCAGAGGCATAATGTATTATCATTTCTTATACATATGACATGCTAAAAAAAGACATAATAAAGAAGGAAAATATTTTTGTATTTTTATATGGTTTTCTAAATGTTTTTGGATTTTATAAAAGGACAATCACATGTTTTTCTTGGTTGATGATAATTAATCCAAGTTAATCATGCCCAAAGACTCAATTAGAAAATTAAATCTAACTGAATCAAAGGCTTATGAATAAATCAACAAGTTGATTTGTTGTATCCACTTTGACTACCTTGATAAAAACCCTTTTCTAAGTAATCTCACAAAAAGTGGTACTGATTTCATGTTGACCCAGGGTGAGCACACTTGAATCAAATCATGAAGAATTAGATCAAAATATCATAATCACTATCAAAACCCCTTTGATCTTCAATTAGATTGCAAAATATGTGTTTTCAAATAATCCCTCAATCTATTGATCATGCAACCATCCTCCAAAACCTAATTACAATTAACTTATTTATAGTCTAGAGTAATATTCACTAATTGTTGTTAGGGTACCGTGTACGTATGGAGTACTAACTGATTATGCGTGTATACCTAATAAAATAGTGCGGAATCCTTTTTGATTGGCGATCCAATTAGTGAGAACGTAGTTTAGATCAATCTAACGATTAATGAAACGTTAAAAATGATTAGAACGGGATCAACTGCGAACTATGAAGTTGGAAGAGGTTCTCTAGAGTCTCTGGATGGCTAGGGTAAGTATGTGAGTCAAAATTCTTCAAGTGTTTTATTTTTCCACGAATTAGGTGGTATTTATAGGTTAGGGTTTGTCAATCGTATGACTGAACCATTAGCATGGTTCAGTCGTGCGACTGAATCACGTGATTGATCCATACGCACGACTGAAGGTTCAGTCGTGCGACTGAGCCAATCTTATGTCTCAATCGTGCGACTGATCCAGTCTTTTGGTTCAGTCGTGCGACTAGTCCATTAGCATGAAGTATTCATGCGTATGGTCCATTAGCATGGTCCATTCGCATGAAGATTTCATACAATTAAGTTTGAACACGTTTCTCAATCATTATTGACTACGAACTATGCAAACAACCACTAACCTATATAGTTAGTTCAATATGTGTTATTACACAATAAACTATGAAATATTAAACATTATAAGTATCAATCACATATTGCATTTCATTCAACTCATTCATTACACATATGTAAGACATGAAGGACATTTTACATTAAGTTCCTAAACTAGGTACATATGTATCAACAAACTCCCCCTTGGACCTAGTTTACATTAGTGTCTAACATTCTTCATTAGCTCCTCAAATTTCTTGTAGTTTTCCTCTCTACTAACTCCTGCATGTATCTCGAATTCAAAACAAAGTCGTATAACATTCTAGAACTAGAGGGCTTGTACTATATCTTGTGAGTCATAGAATAGTTGCCACTTGTATAATGTATAGACATCGCCTGGTGGCAAGTTAGTTTGCCACATAGGGTCGAACTTCCGGATGGTTTCCATTATTCTCACTCTCTGTAGAACTATGACCGCTTCGCATGTTATCCATTCATAATACCACCATTTAAAGTGTGGAGTGAAGTCCTGTGGCATTTTCCGTAAGGGAATCTTGGACATTGTGCGCGAAGGACTCCACTTCAGCACCACCTTAGGATTTCCAAAAATGGGATCCACTTCAGACCTTTGGATGTACCTCTTTGGTTGTTGAGGTCTGAAGTTTACCCACCTGGTGTGGTATTCCTTCCTTAGTGCAGCCTTAAACCAGCCTGACATTTTCCTCTAATCAGCATATAACAAGTTTTATTACGCCAGCTGGTTGAGCTCAAAACCAGGGAGAGTCTTCAGATCGTGTAGTAATCTGAAGTACTCTATACCCTTCTCCCTCTTAACTACATAAACGTTAAGATCCTAAAAATACGCCCATGTAATGATCATGCCCTACACATTTAGATGTTTCTTGACCTTATATAGCTTGGTGTAGGCATTTGGCTTTTGTGCAATGTGTTGGGCTCGTATCTCAGCAAAACAAGCCGCCCATTAGCATTCTTGATAACAACATCAGCATCCGAGGCTTGGGCTTGGCTTTCATTCTTCTCTGTCTCTTTTTCCATCTCATTTTGTTTGTCGAACGTAGCACTGCCGAGAGTGTCACCTAAGTTGGGGATCATATTGCCCTTTTGGTCAATGTACTCTAGATAGTACTCAGCTGTGACATCCTCAGTATCTATTTCATCTACGTCGTTTAGCTCGTCATCACTGGTCACATCAAAAATAGGTGCATCTTTGACAATCTCGTCTGGGTTTAGCCTGAACATAGCTCGTCAGTCATGTCATGTATGATCTCTCCTTCTTTGGGAGTATAGCTCACCGACCTTTTGATAATCCTTTGCAAATCAAGAATCATTGTTAATTGAGACTTGATTTGTTGTACGGGAGAAAATCATATTCATCTTGCTGAGATGTTTAATCTGCTTGATTTAAACATGTAACACATCAACAATTAGAAATTAATCAAGACAATTAAACATTAAATATATATATAAACATTAATTACAGAATTGGAATACAAGATTCAAGTACAAAAGTTTTCAAATACATAAACATCTAATCATTACTTTTGTCTTGAATAGCAGGCTTCTCAACAGGAGGGGCAGAGGATGATGATCCTTGGTCTTGTACTTTCTTTGTCCTCCTTTCTTGACCATGAGCTGAGGCTAATGCAGTTGCATCACCTTCTTCATCGTCGTCTCCTCTTTTCTTTCCCCTTGACCCGTCAGCATCACTGTCCTCTTCTTCATCAGTCTCATCATCATCACCATCATCATCATCTTCATCATCATCACCATCACCTTCTCTAATATTTAGAGGCTCATCTTTTGATCCTTTTAGTCTGAGCATGATCATCTTGTTTTTGACCTCCAACTCCTCAATCCTCTTTACTGATTGGTCATTTAGCTCCTGAAGCTGGGTGATTTGTTGTGCTTGTTGGGTAATCTGTTGTGCTTGGTCAACATTTAGCTCCACAAGCTGACTTAGCTGAGTAGCTCTTTCTTCATCAGCAGTTAGAGCTTCAGCACCATGCGGTTTAGTGCAACCAATTGTTCCTCTACCCCAATGAAGGGTAGAGTGAGTCCTGTGGTGAAGTAAAATTGGTTTGATGGACCTGTTTGGTGGCTGGTGGTGGTAGTGGTGGATGTGGTGAATATGGGTGGTGGGATAGGAGTCGATGGTGAAGGTTTGGCTGTAGTAGTGGTGGTTGGGAGTGTGGTAGTGATAGTTGGTGTGGTAGTGGTGGTGGTAGCTGTGGTGGATGTGGTAGATGTGGGGGTGGCTGTGGAAGTAGTATTGGTTGTGACAGTGGTAGTAAATGGGATCAAAGAAAATATTGGCCTCTTACTCTTTTTGCCATGCGGGTGACCCATCCTCTTCTTCCTGGAGCCCTTAGAGATAGAGGCTCCCCCTTGGCTGTTAGGTTGGTCCGGGGTGTATGAAGGATATGTATGAGCAGTAACGGCTGCCCCGGACTCACCCTGGCGTCCACCAACCGCCTTGAGCCCTCTTTCAGTGGCTACGACCCGGCTCCCCACCGTTCGCACCAGAGGCTCCTCGTTCGACTCCTCCTCCTCATCCATCTAAAAATCAGGGTGGATTGGAGCCGGCTCGGGTCCACCCGGACCATCACCTCCTTGACCATCACCGTGATCATCATCGTCAGAGTCATCAGAGGGTAGAGCAATAGGCTCAACTTTGGAATCACTATCGTCGTGATGACACTTCCTCCTAGCTGGCTTCACCTGCTTGCCCCGGTAAACCTTCATCCTACCTAAGGTGGTATCATCCATCACCTCAAGCACCACAACATCTTCTTTCTCCTTGGGC
>BJCM01206943.1:0-10792 GCA_018326385.1 Flaveria bidentis
GGGAATCCCCCACACACAGTGGCTTCCGTTCTAGGAAGGGTACCCCACTGAGATCCTGAGGGGTCGTTTATGGCATGTGACAGGTTTTGTTACGAAACTATGGTGAACCATCCAGGCAGGTATGGTACACTGGTTTGGGGCTCAGTTCTTCCTTCGGGAATAACCGGTTAAACATAACTTTAGAAGAGGCCAATCGGGACTGAGTGCAAGGTTGATTATGATTCTCCCACGATGTTGAAACTATGATTCATTCCTTTTTATCAAATGTGGATTTGTTAAGTCCGTTTTGTTTTCAAACTTTAAGCACTTGAATTCATCAAATTTATGTTGACACAAAATCTTTTGAGCATGTGTTTTAGGTATAGCTAGGTAGTTAGATGAGCTATAGAAGATTTCCAAAGCCGAAGAAAGAATTGAGGGTAGATATTGAAGGCAAAAGTTGAGTCTAGAAGCCTTAGTTACGGAAGCCTCAAGATATATTCACCAATTAATTACTCATGATGCCTATAAATTTTAGATCGAGATGCCTTGTCAGTTGAAACAAACAAACATCCTAATGTAAATAGTATGAAAAGCTTTGTAATAAACCATTTAGTTTCCGCTGCAATTTAGGTTGTTGTTTACCAATCTTTACGTCCCGCCTCTCTGGGCCCGGGGTGTGACACTATAGTGATTTAAAAATTTGACCGCACTTACTCTAGAACTTGAAAAATCTTGTAAAATCCATTAATTGACTATTTAAAGGAAATTCAAAGGGTCATTTAATACTTTTCAAATTTGAGAGATTTCATAGTGAGAAGAGCGAAAAACCACTATACATCCTCATTGATCATCATCATCAACAACCAGAGATTTTAGTGTTTTCTTCTCAATCTGTTATTATCTTCAATTCTAAGCAACAATAGTACTGAAAGAAAGGTGAAATTTCCAAAATATTTCGTGACCTAACCTTTCGGACTTTTAAACTAAAATCGAACGAAGAACCAAGGGTTAATGAAAAACACCCAAAATCAGATTCATTCAAAGAAAAGTTATACATTTTCGACATCAATGACCATGCAAACTAAGAGGAATTCTACTAATCATGAAAAATAAACTTCATAGTTGTGTTTATCATAAAAACCAAGTCTGATGAAAACTGAAAATGTGTAACAAATTTATGAGATAAAATCAAATAAATGGTTGATCATATTAATAATGCACTTACTTAAACTTGAAAAACCGAGAAACTATGATTGTTCATCATAAAATCACTATTTATCGTGACAACAATGAAACAGTAACATCAAACATTCATCTTTGACCATCAACAGTCAAACTAATGAATGGTGCATATACTTTCTCATCAAATCTAACTCATATGTCTTAAATGCAGATTAAATGGATAATCTTACATGGAGCAAGTTCCATAACGTCAGCGGTTATTTGGACCGTGATGTACCTGAAGCTGAAGGACTGAGAGTCATGATCAGATTAATATATACTACTAAAATAGCTCATGCTATTACAGTCAGGCCCATCATTTATGAAAGATATATTAGATCATTCTGGAGTACTACAGAAGTGACTGATGTAGAGGGTGAAAGGACTCTAGTGGGAAGAATTATTGATGATCTCTCCTTGACCATCACTGAACAAACTGTGAGATAGTGTCTACTGTTTGGTGATGATGCCAATGCTCCCATTAACCTAGAAGATGAAGAAATCACCACTTTCTTTGCAGAAATTGGATATGAAGGTGGCTCACGGGAAAGCAAATTGTCAAGGGGTTGGTAGATTTGCAATGGAGGTTTCTAATTCACCTCTTTCAACATTGCTTATCTAAGAGGAAGATTGGTTGGAATGATATACATGTGATTACATCCTTGCCATATGTGCCTTATGCACAAACAGACCTTTCAACATGTCTGCTTATGTATTCAATGGTCTAACCTCTAACATTCAAGAAGGAAGAAGGCATATGTTCTTAATGTATCCAATATTTCTCCAATGTCTGATTAATGAAGCATTTCCTGATCTGGAACTTGAAGGACCAACTTTGAATATTCCTCATTATGATGCCAAATCCTATATATACATCAAGAAAAGAGATTCAAGAAATTATTACAGTAGAGCACACTCTCCCTTACTACCTTGGATGATTCAGTAGATAGAAGAACATGAGGCTCATGTTGATGAGCCCATTCAGGAAGAAGCTCAAGCTGATGTTGAGCATGCTGAGGAAATAGTTGAAGGATCCAGGCCAGTGTCACCCCAGGAGGAGTTAAGGGGTGATCTTCACACTAGTCCTCATGATCATGATATTGCATCTCCCTTCATACCATCACTATTATCATCTCCCTATAAATCACCAACCACTTCAATTCATAAATTACCTATCCCATCACCAGTAGCTCAACCAGTTATATCTCCACCTCATCACTCTCCAAAATCACCACCTCACCACTCTCCAAAATCACCACCCCAAACATTACCTACTAGTGCTGATCTAACAGATTTTGGAGATTCCAACAGTTCATCTAAAGAATCCAAATCATCTTTGGATGAGGAGGATCAACCTGCTCAAATGTCTGTAAAGAAAACCACTTCTGAAGCTGCTCCTTCAGAGAGCTTTGCTGAATCTGATGTGAACAAAACTGAGGAAAAAGATGAGTTGATTTCTGAGCTCATGCAAAAGGTTGGAAAGTTGGAAAGAGTGCTGAGCAGAAGAGTAAGTATCATCCAAGATAGACTTCTTGAACTTGATAAAAGGAAAATGAGTTAAAAGAGTCAAAAGAAAAGTATGAATCTGAAAAGAAAAAGAAAGATAAGGAGATTGACAACTTAACTAATGCTCTTCAACAAGCAAGGGATGAGATAAGTGGTCACGTGGACACTTTATCCATTCAAACAATTGCAATAGAAGAACAAGAAGAACTAATTGAAGAGCAAGATGCGATTATCATTAACTAGCAAAAACAAAATGAACTTCTGAGCAAGAGAGTAGCTGAAATTGAGATGCTTGTTGAAATCAAGAGGGAAGCTGAAATAGAAGTGAAGAAAGTAGATAAGCAAGAGACTGAATCTAAAAGAAATTCAGAGGAGAGTAGTGATGACTCTCCTCCTGTTAAAAGAATGAGAGTCTCAGAGCAAGCAGTAGAACCCAGCAAGGCAAATCAAGATGAATCAGGATTGGAAATAGTGGAATATTCAAAAGAAACAACCAGCATGAATACAAAAGAGGCTGAATTCAAAGATATGTTTAGTGCCTTAGACATGTTTACATCTGAACAATTCTTCATTGATGATGAATTCTGGGATTTTGTAAGTGAACAAAAGACCGTTGCTGAACCAATTGTTGTTATTCCTCAATCTCCTGTCCCTCTTGAGAAAGAATTGAGCATGCAACTAGTGTCTGCTGTGTCACTTACTGAAGATCAAAAGGAGATGATCAGAAAATTATGTGAAGAAGAAAGAGAAAAAGAAGAAAAAGTTGCTGCTGCATACAATGAAGAACAAATAGAGGCTGAAAAATTGCCTGAGAAAGTTGAAAAGCTTGAAACCTCTTCTGGTCCATCAATGCAAACATATACCAGAAAGAGGAAATACTTGACTGAGAAGGCTAAAGGAAAGAGGCCTATAGAAGAAGAAGAACCGGTTAAGAAAAGCAAACAGGATGACCCCGGAAGCCTTGCTGGTATAGCTAAATTTTTGGAAGAACATGAGCAAGCAGAAGCTCAATTGAAGAAGCAAGCTATTTTTGTTAACCTTGAAGAAGGGGAGATAGAAGGAGGATATGTAGCTGATGAGCCTGTGATAGTTGATAGCCCTGTACAAGAAGAGAAATTTGTACATGAAATGGTTGACAAGGCACAAACAGATGATCTTATGGTGAAAGCCATGTTCTTGATCAATCATGGCTATGATTCTGATGAAGTGTTTAGTATGACATATGAGGGAATGAAAGCAAAAGAAGATAAAGTAAACAAACTGTTGGACCCAACCTTTGAAACTGAATATGAGAGAACTCTTTCTCAAAAAGCTCCTATGCACAAACTGTCTTCCATGAAGAAATCATCATCAACTCCTCAACCTCTACATCCGGATCCTTATAGCATGTCTGATAAGGAAATGAAGGATTACTTTTCAAGTCAAGGCTTCATAAGAAGAAAACTGGGGAATATGAAAACAAACTCACTAAGAGCTGTAACTCTCAAGCTTATAAATGAAAAGAAAGATAGGCTTAAGAAGATAGAAGCAGAAATAATCAACAAAAAGCCAAAATCTAGAGTATCAGCACAAGACATGCAGCTAACTCATCAAGACCAAGACTATCTAGCACCTATGCTTCATAAATACCCTGAGTGGTTAGCTGAACCCTCCCAACTGAAACTTCAAGAAGGGTTAGCCACTGCAGAATTAATTAGAGGTGTATCTACTCCAAAAGGAAAAGTTGATTAGAAAATAATTGCATGGAAGTATGATAGCACTTGTAATATGTTTATGGTTAAAAGGATCTCCGGGCTAGTCCAATTCTTTTAAGACTACTCTGCTCTTTTAAATGCCCTGGAGATCCATGACTTAAAAGAACTAGCTTAACTAGAACTGATCAATCACTCAGCTATGTTCGGGGAATAAGAATTTGAAAACATACTCAAAATGTTCAAACGAACTGATAATTTCAAATCATTAAAAGCCATATGCATGAGGAAAGATAGGTGTTTCATCAATCCCCTTGAGAAGAAGCAGGCAAAACAAGCTGAAGAAGTTGTGTTTCCTGAGCTCAAAGTGAAACCAATAGAATCTTTGAAGAGAAAACTGGTGTTTGGTACCAATCCTCCTTACCTATCTCAAATGTGTATTATGATGAGAAAAATTTTGAGATGGTCACTGAAAGAAAATGGGGAGGAAAGGAAGGTGCTGAAATAAGATTATTTAGTGGATATGAGGTAAGGCTGCTTGATGAATCCTACATCCATTACATATATACCAGACACTTCAGAGAAATTAGCAACAAACTGGGAGAACAAGATATGCACTTCTTTCTAAAGTGTATCAAGCTACTGAAAATGGCATATGATTGTATCAATGACAAGAGAGATAAAAGAAAGAAGAAAAGGACCCCTTGCAGCTTGGGAATATTATTAAGTTGGAGGTTGATGTGGATGGAAGCTTATTAATTCATAGAGATGGGCTGTCTACAATATCTATCTGGAAACCTATTTCCCTCAAGAAAATTACCAATAGAAGCCATCTACAACATGAGCAAGATGAAGATCCATGTGCTGAGTAGGGAAAGGATGTCAAATGCAACAGACTTTGTCAACATGATAAAGGCTATTTTGGATCCAACTAAAGCAACATTTTTTATGCCTCCACAAGACCCAGCAGAATCATCACAACCGCAATCACCACCCAAACATTGAAAAGCATAGGCTGTATAATCCTTAGGGGGAGTATTGTTGCACCCTGAAAGGATCATATATGCCAAGTAAATTGGTGAGCTGATGGTTATTGTAATGGATTCCCACAAGTCCAAGTATTAATGTGGATGAAGATTCTATAGTAGAAGATTAAGTATTGTTCTTCCGCATTTGTTAATGCGGAAGGCAAAGAACAAATGCTGACAAGTGTTTGTTCTTCCGCATTAACAAATGCGAAAACCATAAGTAATACGGACAAGATTCTGTTCATTTGCATTTGCCAATGCGGATGACTGGACAAGAATGCACAAGTATTTGTTCATCCGCATTACCTAATGCGAATGACCAACATACTAATACGGATGATCAAGTGAAGAAATGCTGATCATGTCCATCTCATCTGCATGAATAAATATGGATCAAGACTTAGACTAGTTCTGATGTATAGGTCATGGGTAGTTTAGTCATTTTGTAAAAAGGCATCTTATCTGCCTATAAATAGAATAGAAAACCTCGCACATGAGGTGATGGTTCATAGACAATTAGAATATATTTTGTCTTTTACTCTCTAGGTGTAGCATTACTGTTTTATGCTTAAACCCTAGCATTTACTGTAATTTACCACATTTATATTTATGAGTATTTCTTCTGCATTGAATGTTTATTGATTGTTTATTTCTGCCTTTCAATCACTAACTCAATCATTATATTCGATCCTAAGTGAGAATCTCTATCTAACTACCTAGTCAAAGTCTTGGAAGAAAATCAAGCTTTAATGGCTCACATGGAAAAAAAGTTCAACCCATGGCTACAGAGGTAAGAGATAGGTTATGTTCATCAAATTGTGTTGAGGAAGTTGAAAGATATAGAATCCATGCTCAACAGTTCGCTGATAAAGTTAAAAAAAACAATGATTTTGAATGAATCCCATGTAAGAGAACATAAACTATATCAAATCAAAATTAACTCTTTACAAAAAGATATAAATAAACTTGTTTCAGAAAATTACATTCTAAAAGCCCAAGTTGAGCATCTGACCACTTCCTTAACAAAATCCATGGCTGATCATGCATCAACTGAAGTGAAACTTTAGAAGTTTCAACTTTCATCTCAGCAATATGAGATATTGAATCAAAGAACAAGTATGGGTTGGGATATAATGTTGTTGCACCTCGTATCAACGATAATTACTCACCTTTACCTAAATAAATGACAAATAACTTGTCAAATCATTGTGTGCCTTGCATCAAGTTTGAAACAAACTCTAATCAACAAGTTAATCACAATGAAACTGAGGTGAATGAAACCAAGTCTTCTGAATCAGAAAATATTAAACAAAATGACTTAGAATTTGACTTTGATGAGTGTGATGACTTGGATGATTCTAATGAACATGACAATGATCTACCGAACATTAGTAAGAATGTTGTTCTTGAAACAATCATTCCAAAAGTTCTTGAAGAATCAAAGTTGCCATATCCACCAAAACAAAGAAACATACTAAAGACTATTTGTAAGAGAATAGCTCAATCAAATGAAGGTCTTCAAGAACTACATTAGCAACATAAACCTTCAAAGGAAGAAATTGAAAAGTGTGTATCTACTGAGAAAGTACACACATCTTCCGTAGAAAAGGAAAGAAGAAACAATCAGCAGATCTTTCGAAGAAGAAGAAACCTTCTTCAGTAGCAGATCTGCGGAAAACCAAATCTACTGATTCAGTATATGATTTGCGGAAGGCAAAATCAGAAGCAAACAAATCAAAGCCTCAAAAGCAGAAAAATGATAAATCAACTGTGAAATTGTAGAGGGATGCAAAGCCTCAAAAGTTGACAAAGAGGAAGAAAGCAGTCAATTCTTATAAATAATTAGAGGAAATGTATTTGCAAATGGTATGGTATGAAAAATCATAATACTGAAGATTGTTACTTCAGCATCTATTGTTCTATTTGCAATATGAACAATCACATGACATCTGACTGCTACTTTAACAAACATTATGCTATTTGTAACAAAAATAACCATTCAACGCAGGAATGTTATTTCAACAAAAAGAACAAGACAAAGAGCACAAAGAAGAAACAATCGGATAGAGCTGAATCAGACACTCAATCTACTGATTATGAAAAAGATTCAAAGACTAAGAAGCAGCAAAAAAAACAAAAGCAAAAAGCAAAGGAGAAAACATCCACTGATGTTGAACCTTTGAAGAAAAAAATAACCCTTCAGCAATCAAAAACACCTCACAAAAGGGTGGATTTGGTTGAAAAGGAAACAAATGTTGATGATACTTTCTTTGATAATTTTGAAAAAGGAACTCATATACCTCATTTAAAATCAAAAGATGATGAAACTTTCCATAACCAAGGTTCATCATCAAAATCAAAACAACAAACCAACAAAGAAAAGGTGAATGAACAAGAGAATGAGAAACCACGACCTAGTTCAACAACATCATCTTCAACAGAATCATCCTCACCTCAAACAACTCAGAATGAATCAATTAAAACTAAAATTAATATTGAAACTTTAAGACTTATTCATAAAGGAGTAATGATTTTAGACACTGTTAGCAAACCCAAGATCATTAAGGCTTGGGTTGTCAATTCTAATTGATATCTTTCTATGTGCAGGAACAGTCTTGGAGAGCTGACAACAAGTGGTATGTTGACATTGGTTGTTCCAGGCATATGTCAGGAAACTGTTCACTTCTCCATGACTTCAAGCATAAAAATATCTCATATGTGGCATTTGGTGGGGATAAGAAGGGAGGCAAAATAGTTGGTGAAGGAATGGTAACTAATGGTGTGCTCAAATTTGAGAAAGTAAACTATTGTGAAAATTTAAAATATAATTAATTGAGCGTGTCTCAAATTTGCGATTAAAATTATACCACATTATTTGATAACACTAATTGTTACATTCTTAAGCTAGGTTTTTCAGTTCCAGAAGATTGGATCCCTCTTAAAACAACAAGAAAAGGAAACACATATGTTTTGGATATGAACAACACTTCACTCACATGACATGAAACATGCCTCTTATCTAAGTCATCAGAAGATGAATCTCAATTGTGTCATAGAATGCTTGTTCATTCTAACATGAAGAACATGAACAAATTAGTGAAAATGACCTAGTCATTGGATTGCCAAAGAAAGAGTTTTGTTGTTCAAACCATTGTCCTTCATGTTATAAAGGAAAACAACATAGAGTGTCTCATAAATAAAAAGTATCAATACAAACACTACACCACTCAAATTGCTTCACATGGATCTGTTTGGTCCAACCAATGTGATAAGCATTGGAAAGAGGCAATATTGTTTAGTAATAGTTGATGATTTCACTAGATTCACATGGGTCTTCTTCTTAAAACAAAAGAGTAAAACATTAGAAATATTAATGGACTTTAACATCAAGATTGAGAATCAACTTGATTTAAAAGTTCAAATTTTCAAAAGTGACAATGGGACTGAATTTGTTAATACTGACTTAGATTCTTTTTATAGGAATAAAGATATTGCAAGAAAATTTAGTGCATCAAGAACTCCAAAATAGAATGGAGTTGCTGAAAGATGAAACAAAACACTTATTGAAGTAGCAAGAACAATGCTAGCTGCTTCACAATTGCCAATCACCTTTTGGGCTGAAGCAGTGAATACAACATACAATGTTCAAAATAGAACATTGATTGTAAAAGAACATAATAAAACATCTTATGAGCTTTTATTTAAAAGAAACCTTACATAGGATATCTTAGAGCTTTTGGGTGTCATGTATCTATTTTAAACACAAAAGTATAATTGACAAAATTTTCAGATAAAGCCTATGATGATTTCTTTGTTAGATATTCTTCAACATATAAATCTTATAGGATCTACACTCCACAACATAACATTATAGAAGAAACTCCTAATATGCCATTTGATGAATCCTTATTTCCTAAATCTCTAAAAGGATCATCATGGTTGTTTGATATAGATGCTCTAACAGATTAATTTAACTCAGGTTACTTGAATAATGCAGGATCTAATGATACATGTTATCCATTTGTTCCCCCAAATATGAATGAAGTATCACTATCTGCTGATCCTCCAAGAATACACACATCAAGTATCATTGAACAAGAAACAACAAATAATAAAAATGATGATGGACAAGTCCAACATAATAGATCTACATATTCAGATGAAAACACTTCATCTACAGCTGCTACCTCTACATGTAACACCCGGTTATTTTCCTTTAAAGCCAAAGAAAGAAGAAAAATAAAGAAAAGAAATAAAGTCCAAGTTGAGGGACCAATCTTGCCAAAAAGAAGAAAAGGTTTGGAAGAGTGGGTAAAAGGGAATGGCAGCCCATTCCCCTCTCCCATTCACCATTTTATTCGGTTCTAAGGGTGGAGAAAAGGGAGAAGGGTTGAAACTTAGGGTTTTTCAAGAATCGGGGTGCAAAAGTCGAAGTCAAGCGGGTTTGTGAGAAGCTTTACTCTAAGAGGCTGTTAATGTGAGTTCTAGGACCCTCTTTTACACATTTTTGACTTATTTTGGGGCTGGAACACATCTGAAACCATTTTGTTGTGTGGGGTGTTAAACCCGTATGTATGCGTATGTGTGTATGTGATTCGGGTGGTGGGTTGATCTCGGAGCATGTTGTGCATTGATTGGTGTTGAGGTTGTGTTTCTAGGGCTTAGTATGGTTGGTTGTAGCCTATAATAGGTTAGAAAAGGGGCTGGAGGCTGAAACTGCAGTTCAAGTTCGAAGAAGACTGCATTCTACACCCAGCTAGGGCTCATGCGACTAGAAGCCATGAGACCGAATGGCATGCAACTGGAGGCCATACGACCAAAAGGCATGCGACTGAGGTCCATGCGCATGGGTGCCATGTGACTGAGATTCATACGCATGAAAGTCATGCAACTGAAGGTCATGCGCCTGGATGTTATACGACTGAGGTCCATGCGCCTAAACGCCATGCGACTGAGGTTCATACACATGAAAGTTATGCGACCGAAGGCTATGCGACTGGGAGCCCATACGCCAAAGTGATCATTCGGCCATAGTGTTCATTCGCCTAAGTGTTCTCATGCACCTGGAAGGCCATGCGACTGAATAGTGTCCATACGCCCAAATAGGGCTCATGCGCCCGAAAGGACTTAGTTTATTTTCTGATTTTGGGGGAAAAGTGTTATGTAGGCTTTGACTTGGGATGTTCTCGGGGGTTAAGTTGACTTTTGGGAGTCATAGACGATGTTATAAGCACGTATGACGTTGTCACACCCCCGCTAAGAGCGGAAACACAAGGATGTAACGAGACGGGAATTGTCATAACACATGGTAAGCAAATAGAGATGCAATATAATGAATGATAACAAGCGTGTCATGACGACACC
>BJCM01206948.1:0-13901 GCA_018326385.1 Flaveria bidentis
CCGATAGTGTAAATTTTGTGACTCGATAGTGTAATTTTTTATATAAAACTCGAGTTTCCCCCTACAAAAATTAATCTCGCCCCCGTCCTCTTACAGGAATGTTCAAGCTCCGCCACTGCTTGTAACATCTTCAACTTGTTGCTTCATCATTAACTCTCAAATGGATTCATTACCATTTTTTGTCTTATAAAATTATTACCATTTTTTGTCTTATAAAATTATTTAGAAAGACAAATGCCATTATGATCTTATTTTTTAAGTCAATTGAATAATAATTTCTTAGAATTCGTCTCCTTGCCTTCAAAATACCTTTTAATAACATTTTTCACGGATGAATGTTTATATTATATAAATCTTTTGGTGTGGTGGGTTCATGTACGTCTCGCCAATCATTTAATTGGTATTTTTGACCTCTATAAAAAGCAAGAAAATCTTGTCCATTTGTACATCCAACATTTACCAAATAATAACCCGCAAATGCATAAAAAGTCCTAATTTTTTTGGTGTATATCTAAATGTTTACTTTAGTGTATATTTATGTATATTGTCTTGAAACTTTTAATCCATTAGGCCTATTAAGAGCATTCTTGAGACTCTAACATTAGCTACAGACCCCTCTCACCCTGGTAACACAAATAAATTGCTTATCTTGTGAACATAGGCCTGATACATTTCTAGCGATATACCCTTTTCTTTGTTCTATATCTAGGCTTCTCTTCTAGTGGCACTAAGCATTTTATTTATGTCCCATCTAAAGCTGCTAGACAATTCTATAACAAAACCAAACCCAAGTTATTAGTGACAACCAAAGTAAATGTACGAAAATGTTATATTGATTATTTAATAGCTTAAACCATTACCATCTTTGATTAATAGAACTCTTATAAATAGGCTTCAGTTTCTTAAGCAAGTGTGAATGTAATCTTAGCACCACATTGCAAACTCAAAAAACTACCCTACTAATAGTTTCTCCCGAACGATGAGTGACTTGCCATCACATGATTTTTAACATTATGAGCAATAATATGAATAGAAATTGCTACTTGTTAATCGATGCTCATATTTATAGTTGATTTCAATCCTATAAATGTCTTAAGCATGCCACACAATTTAATGAAACAAATTCGATCCATCCTAACTTGTGATATAGACATAGTGTCACTTTTATAAATACAAGTGCTCAAAATCAAATACATATATATTTTTCCTAAAGATTAACTAAGATGTGAGTATAGACTTCGTATTTATCGGTCAAACACATGAAGTGAAATTACAAACCAAAAAACAATTGTACTAGCTTGATATTACAATGTCAAAAAACAAGGTTTTTCTTTTATGCTTGGGTTTAGGGAATGTTAAATTAATTCTTAACATTACAGATCATCAAATGATGAAGCAAAAAGCTTCATAAATAACAAAATCACATAAGCAAAATGTCAAAAAAGTCATGATATCATCTACCTAACCGAACAATCACAAAAATAAATTTGTAAATCGAAAAATTAATAAAGATCATGATGTCATCTTCCATTAGAGATCAATAGTTTGCAAATAAAATAAATAAATAAATAAAATTCCCCTAATTGATCTCATCAACTAATCAAACAACAACAAAAAATAAAGAAATTGAAGTTTAGTCACTAAATTTACTTGTTGAAGCTTCGATATCTTGGATAGATGGAAGATGCCTCTTAGAATTTATACCACATGTGATTGCTTTAAATAGTTGTGAATTGCATTGTATTTCGAGTACGTATTACTCTACTCCAAAAGGATTTTTTTTGCACGAGAATATTTATTTTACATGGCTATGTGAGGAGTTTTTTAAAAGTTAAAATTTTCTAATTTAATATAGCTATGTGTGGAGTATTACACATGTTTTACTTTTTATGATCTAAAAAAGTTGTGATATTATTTTATACAATTGTCCGACATGGATTGTGACATTTCAACTCGCACAATAATGGTTAAAATTTCATAGCCATGTTGTTTGGTCTGTTCCTAAAATTGCCACGTTTTCACGCATTTTTAAATTGTGTAAGAACCTATCATGTTATTACTAAACTTAATGACCACATTTACAAATCTTTACTTGTTTGTACAATATATCTTGTAAAGAAATTGCAAGTTTAAAACATGTGAAGTTTAAAGTGAAACAAAATCACCACAAAACATAAAGATTTATAAAGAATCGTATGATCAGTGCTAACTAGCGAATCTTGCAATCACTCATTGACATCAATTATTCATCTTGCAAAAAACTTCTAAGTAATCATGACAGTTATCACCTTTACAATCTTCTCACTAATAATGTAGTGAACCTCCTCACATCTCTAGTGATTACCTTTACATTTCTTGGTAATAAGGTAGTAATTATCTCTTTACTTCTCGCTAATCAAGGGAAAAATCACCTTTACACTTTTCACTAATAGTTATCTATCACTTCACTTCTCACTAACAAAGGTAGTGATGACCCTTCTCGTTAATCTAAGTCGCAATCACCTTTATTAATTATTTGTTCTCTCTAATTTTAGGGATCACCACTCTCAAAAGCAACATAGATATTTTTTTGAACGGCCAACGAATAATTTTTTTAAGCCCGGTCAACCGGGTAAACCCATTGGCGAAAGGCCACCCACGCCCGCGAACACAGACATCGCTGGTGACCAGGCTCGTCCACCATTCCAAGGGAAAACCACCACCTAAAGGTCTACTGTGGTAAAACCCTTGGCCCACTAGAAGCATATTGCATCTAGTGAAACTCCAACCCATGATCTTCACTTTGGAAAGTCATAGGGTGTCTCTTATAAACCAGTTGATCTAGGACTCATTGACTGTATGTAGATATTACAATAAGGCTCACAAACACTCTTCCCTTGCTATTCCACGATCTTTAATCTTGGATTTGTATACATTTTCAAATGTTAAAGATCACTAAGATATGACTTAAAAAGTTGAAGGGTTTTTTTTGTGTGCAAGAAAGAATTTCAAACATGATGAATGCTTGCTTAAAGAGAGTAAAAAGCTACTTGAAAAAATATTCTGGGGTCAGACTCATTCCCACCACAAACCCTGATAACACATAACATTCTGACATTTTGATTGTTTTTAAAGTTTTAAAGTATTTCCCAAACCCTGAAACATGTTGGATACCATCTTTCTATGGAAGTTTCTTTCAACTATTCTGTTTTATATATTCATTTTGTTAAGGTGTTATGCTTTTCTAAATTCTAGTAAATTTTATAAGTAATCATAACGTATTTGATTTATTTTACAGAACTTTTATTTATATAAATCTTTTGATTTTATCAAATTGGTTTTGGCGATTAAGTTCAAGTTTGAATTTTTTGTGTCATATTCTCATTAATATAACCTTTTATAGGCCTTGAATTATATTAAAAACTCTGGTTTAGTATATTTGAGATATTTTTATTAGCTTTATAAAAATATAGTATTTTTTCTAAGTGATCTTAAAACTCAACTTAAACACTTGTCACTTAGCCTTAATTTGATGTGTGCTTTATACCGATGGATGTGTACACCATGACGGGATTTGGTTTTAACATGATTAATTTGTTCAGCCACATCGTTGCACGATGCAATTGATAATTTGCCTCTTGCCAATGTTTTTATATGCACATTGGATGGTCGATGCACAACATAACCGTTAGTGATGCTTTTGTTCTACATTTCATGTTGACCGGGGGCGTCAATGGTGCTTTTATTCTACAATCCTTGATTGATATAAACATATGAATAAATATATTTTACAAGTATCACAATCAATGCACAGTATAACCGTAACATTGACCTGATGCTTATGTTCTATATTTCTTGATTGATTTGCTCATATGAATTATAATTTTTAACATTTGTATCATATGCTTATATTATTTTGTCATCAAACCAATTAGTGTATTTTAAGATATGTGACTATATGTATGCACCAACAACTTAGTTAATAGAGTTTTAAGCATCTATGTGTATACATTAAGGTATGCTAACATGTTATGGTGTATATTTCAGGTAATGCACTAAGGCTGGTTAGAAAGGAGTGAAGTGACTTGGAATAAATAAAACGGATTTGGTAGCTATTTGGTTAGTGTATATGGCACCTTTTGCCATTTTTATTATTACAACTTGTTGTAAAGTATATCATGAATTCTTTTTAAAGTCTTCCATGCAATAATTTATATTTGTATCGTTTATGAAGAATTATTTTAGATAACTTGATTAATACTATAATAAAGGGTTACAAAATACCTTTGTCACAGTTTATGAATGAACAAAAGTTTCGTGAAGTATCAATAGTAATTAGGCAAAAAATTGTGTTTTTGAACGGTAATGACAATTCAAGATGTTTATTCGGTAACGATTTGAACGAGTGTCTATTGGAATACCATTGAGACGTCATACCACTAGATCATCTTGCGATGGATATTGGTCATTGATAATATCTTCTTATATTGAGCATCTTATATAATTATTTTCCATTCTTTTTTTGCTTTAAGACATATATTTTTTATTTCATTTTATTCTACTGATTTGTCTTCCCTTCTTCAAATTTTATAAAAGCTCCAAGGTAGATGAAACATATCTTTCATTATCATGAATATGAATAGTTTCATAATAAATTTAATATATGACCATGTCATATTCTTGCAAAGACTCCCAATTCATCTCACAAACTTGCCATACCTAGCTTAACATCCCCACCCTTCTGCACACAAAAACTTAACACTCAATACTTGAAATTACATATTTGTTCTTGTAGGTAGTCTAATTTACTACTCTACAATTTTTTCTGACTTCCTGACCACCTGTAATGCTACTCATCTTGATCATGGACCTTGTGAATGACTTTGTGAATGCATCTTTTGAGTTTGCGAATTTAGCGGCCAGATTTTTAGTTTTCCCCATATCAAGCAAAGCTTTATCGGAAGAGAATAAAGCTTTCTGTTGGAAGATGAGTTTGTAGTACACATTATCAAAAGTTGTGGATGAAGGATCCATTGGAACTCCTGCATTCTTTGAATTTTTGACCGGGCAAGTTTTCTTTAAACTTGCAGCGAATGAAGGGTTGATTGACGGGTCAACACCGGTTGGTGAGTTGAAGTTGTGAATTCGGTTTCTAAATGATGAGCAATGGGAGAAACCAAGAGTATGCCCACCTGCATACAAGAGCATACACAAAATTCTGTTTGTTTTTTTGATGATATGTCATATATATGTTCTCTTATAACCATTTTACTAAATGCAACTTGACTTTAGTTGCATGGTTAAAAGGAAATATTTGACTAGATGTGACAATTTCGACCAATATACTTATATATGTGTCAATTCAGATTATATTATATCTCAGTCACACGCCCATAAAAAGATCATATATTAGGCGCGCACATTAGTTACTTATATAAAACATTCGAAACATTTGAACCAATGTATATAGAGTCAACCCGACCCGCTTGTACCAAGAACTACCCATTTTGATGACTCATTACCCGCCCAACTCACCCACCCATTTTACCACCTTTATATGTTTACCGTTGGGTATTTTGAGAGATGGTGTTACCTGAAAGTGCAACTAGATCATCTAGAGATAGACCTCTCTGAGAAAAGCTTTGTTGAAGTTGAGATATGTTGAAGGTAGGAGCTGGGAGTTGTATTGTTTCACTTGCTAATGATGTTCTTCCATCTTTTCTTCCTTTAGGAACATCCCAGGATGGCCCTCCAGACTGTATAAAATAAGCTAGAAATCATGATATTGAAACATCAGATTATTATTGAAATTTGAAATAATGTAATTCTTTTACTACCAGCACGACCGAATCTCTAGCAGCTAGAGCCAAGATATCAGCACACGATACTATTCCTGGACATGCAGATTCAACTGCTTTCTTCGCGTTATCAATGACATAAAACGAATGTAAAGAAACATTTGGTGGCCCGTCTTTTTCAGCTTTGTTATTTCCCTTAGAATCCAGCAAAACAGAAGCATCACACCCCTACCAAAAACATCAAACCAAGTTAATTAGTCAGCCAGCACAATATAATGCAAGTTGAACAATAAAATGTAATTTTTACCCTTATGAAACAGTCATGAAAGTGCATCCTTAGCAACGCCGCAGGGACCTTTTTGTCACTTGTCGCGGCATCCCTGACTGCTTTTCTGACAAGTGATTCGACATTTGGGCATGTTTTGGCATAGTAGTTTAAGCTCAGTGATGTCGCAGAAGAGAATAATGAGAGAATGAGTAGTGAGGTTAACAATGCAGAGATGATAGCCATGGGTATATGAGTTCCACTTGCTTAATCACTCTGATGGTTCTGCATGGAGATCATGACATTACTATTTATAGAAAGAGATGGAGATAGAGTGGGGTTATAAGATTTGTTATAGTGGTTCATGGTTGGTATGATAACTAACTGATGGTGCTGTATGTTTTGACATTGGAGTATGTTTGAAGCATTTAATTACCAGACAAATAACATTGTCAATTTATGTTTTCTTCTTTATGCATTTCACAACTTTATTTGGTGGGTTGTTTCCATTGTATTATAGGGACTAATTTTATTTAAAATTAATTTGGATCCAATGATATCACGGGTATTACAGATGTCTATTTTGATTTAGGTAGTATGTTATGATTTAGGAGTTAACCGCTAATTTTACGATTAAATGTTGTCTTAAACGGACACCATATTGGGACTAAGGAATACACGGGAAAATCGGCCCTAGGTGGGAACACAACGCTCTGGATCTAGGGTTTTTTTAGCGCCTGTGGCTGGTGAATTTTCACCGGGATCCATCGATATCCACTTCCAAACTTTCAACTGTTGGGCAACGACATTATTATCGTTATTTAAAAAAAAAACACTATAAATGCACTAAAATTCCTTGTACAAACTCATTACCTTTACTTTTATTATTACTTTTTTACACACTCTAAAGTCAAAATTATCTACTACCTTTCATATTCTTTCACTATGAATCCGTTATATTTTAAACTTTATGACTCGTCAAACTTGAAAGATGATGATTTAAATACATGTAAGTGTAACTTTGAGTTTTCGGCTATGATGGTTTTTTTATCGTTAGGTGAAGTGCGAGTAACCGTCTTCTCATCAAGAATGTATATTAATTGTTTATTTAAATTATTACCTTTTATGTTTAGTTCTATAAATAACATGTCTATTGTTAAAGGTGCGTGCAAACAGACGATCATGACGAGGCTCATAAACGATTAGTGGCATGATATTTTGTTGATAATCATTCAACATTTCTCCCAAAAATGTTCCAAAGAAGATTTCAAATGGATAATGACCAAATTTTAATGATCTTCAGTCAATTAGAAAAACATTTGAGTTCTTTTGAATCAAACGCACAGGGTTATCTGAGTTTTATACTATTACAAAAAATGTACTTTCTCAATACAACAAGCATACATGAATGTTTAAGATTCGCTTGATGACTATTTAAATATTTTTGAGGGAACATCACACAACTACCCGCAACACTTTTGTGATGCTATTATTACTTCGTCTTTAATAGAATATATTCGTAGATCGACGTACAAGACGTATGACTATTATACGCCACACATGAGCAATGCCATGGTTTTCCAGGGATGTTAGGGTGCTTAGAAAAATAGTTGAGTTAATAACATTAAAATTCTATCTTTACCTTCTTAAACTAGTCAAAATTTGAAAATTTAATTAGAAATTTCATATTTTTTGATATTAATATTTTTCTGATACCCTTATCTTTTTTAATAAAAATACTAAACTTTTAAAAAAGGTTGTTAAATATTACATATCTGAAATGAACACCCCTATTTAAATGTATACTAAAATGTTGTCGTATATATAACTTTTAATAATTAAGGTGAGGGTGAGGGTAAGGGGTTGGACCTAATAGTAAGAAATGAATTTTGCAACCAAGATTTATGAACTCTAATTCATCCAATGCAAAAATATATTTTTTTTTATTAAAAATATAACTTTTTATATAAGATGATAAAAGCCGTACGAGAAGCCATGAAAATAATGATAAATAATGATTGTGTTAGTAACTAATACCTATGTATTGAAGATATTTTTTAAATGACAAATTCATAAATACACTCTAAATTATTTCTAAATTTACTTGCTCACAACTACATAAACCCATACTAATATTTTGAGAAGTGAACCTTACAATACTCCTGTATACCACTAAGCAAAACATATAAATTTAAAATGCATTGCCTCTTATAATTTAATAATACCATCTTGTAATCACATCCACCTTATCAACTATTTACAAACATATTAAAGGTAAATATTTATCATGGTGCTTGTGACCCATACTAAACTTATCGTCACATATCATCTCTACCTAAAAGGAAGAAAACAAAGACACCCCATGTTCTTAATATGATTACATTTTGATTTGTACTTCTGCTGATTTTTGATTTAGCAAAGCTTCATTACGTGTAATTCTTTCAAGTAATTATTTAAATATTACTATATTAACTTATAATTACGTTTATTGTTGTACCATGTGTATAAAAGGTTGTACATAGTTTTTTTACTTTTAATTTTTTGTTTTAAACATAATACTTTTATAATTTTTATAATTCAACTGCTATAATTTTTCCCATTCAACCTTAATCCTTTATACTTTCATATTTTATAAAATTTTCGATTTATGGTCTAAATTTTGAGAGCTAACTTGCCCGTTACGTGCACGTGTGGTTTAACGTTGTTACGTTGACTTTTTCCCGTCTAACATCTCTATCGCAATGTGCTGGCCCTGGATCAACTAAGTTATTTTTTTTAATGTCTTACGTTTTATGTTTGTGATCCAACGTTTTTACGTTTATTTGCCGTTTGAATTTTTATGGTGGTGAATGTGATGTGACAATAGTACTACTTGACACGTTTTTACGTCCCACGCCACAACGCGATGACTTAATACTAGTTCTACTCTAAATTCGACGTTTCACACATAATCACCCAAAGTTCACCATAATAAATGAAACATTAATCCAGTTAATTATTGCGCTTAATAGTTAATATACAATCATTACAATCTACCAACTATTTAAATAACTATATAATATATTTAATTATTCCACTCTAATCCATCACCCTAATCCATCACCCGTATGGTTAGCTGCCACCGCCCTCATTGCTCGTACTAGCCTTTGACAATCTCCTTTATGTATAGAAAACCCTTGTGGGATCACCACCTATTCTCTCTCCTCTTTCTCTCATGAGCGATGCTACCAGTTCTCACCCTTAACCACTACAAGACTCTCTGGAAGCCCTTGCTTGACCATTTGTCTAGTAACACCATTATTCCTGTTCGTATGTTCTCATGATTGCACGATTTCTCACATTTTTTCAATTTCAACAAGATTTTTCAATCTCTTTTCTTATCAAATGATGAGACACATGTGGAGAGAAGAGGAGAGGTTTTGCAATAAATTTGGATTGAATTGGATGTTTGTGGGAGTCAAACTCTCACCAACAATCTAAATTTAGATTTGTTTTATACACCCACTTGAATTATACACACACTTAATTTAGTTAAGTTTATTTAGATGCTCGCACTTAATTAATAATATTTAATATGCCATAAACTTTAGGTAATGTAACATAATTAACTCACATACCCTCACTACAAGAAATGCCACTAACAGCGGCGACATGTCGCCGCTATTGAGAAGAGATCAGTTTCCAACTTATTCAATTAGATCCTGTTGTTGATCGTGCAAGCAGATCCAACGGTCTCAAATTTATCATACATAACCAATAGCGGCGACATATCACCTCTATTGGTTAAAAGATATACCTTGATACCACAACTTCCCTTCACATTATCCTTTTCCCTCCACCTTAAAATCCAACCCTCCAGCCACCCACCCACCCAGCCAATCGCCTTGTTGCCGCTGACCACCACCGCCTTCTAGCCGCCAACCACCTCCACCTTGTAGCCACCAACAACTTCCTCCCGAGCCCTCTCACTACTATAGCGGCCACCACCCGAGCAGCCACCGACCATCACCTCCTGAGCCCTCACTGCCACCGCGGACCACCACTACAGCCGCGGACCACCATTGCTTGAAGCCCTAGCACAACATTGTTGCAACCGCCACCACTCTTACTGCAACTGACCACCACTGTTGCAACCCACCACCACCACTTCACAGCCACCACCATCAACTCGGTTCTTGTGTCATTTTGAGGTTTTTATCTCTCTTTTTTCATTTGTATTATGTTATATTATTTAGGTTACAATGTTTATATAATTTTTTGATTTAGTCGTGTTATTGGGTGAATTATTTAGGTTATGCTAGCTGTGTAAATCTTTAATTTAGTTGAACATGTTATTTATTAAATTATTTTTTTTGGTGTTTAGTAATTAGATGTTAGTTTAGATGCTTTGTTGGTTGAAAATTATTATGTTAATGGTGCTTAGTAATTAGATTATTTAGGTTATGATACTTGTATGGATTTTTGATTTAGTTGTGTTATTGGATGAATTATTTAGGTCATGCTAGTTGTTTGAATCTTTAATTTTCTTGTACATGTTATTTGTTTATAGTGTTTAGTAATTAGATGTTAGTTTAGGTGCTTTGTTGGTTGAAAATAATTATGTTTATGATGCTTAGTAATTAGATTATTTAGGTTATGATAGTTGGGTAACCATTGTGCTATTTGGAAAATAATGTATTAGTGGAAATTCATTCATATTGAATTCATTCGCATGACTTTAATCGTCCTGCTCATCCGCACGACTGAATCCAATCTCACGATTGAATTCATTCGTATCATTCATTCGCACGAGTGATCCATTCGCATAGCTCATTTGCACAAGTGAATCTATCCTGTTCTAAGTTTACCAAGTTTATAGCAATGGAAGATCAGTTTGCTGCATTCACTACTGGAAAGGACTCGCGTGTCCAAAATCTTCTACTTTTGGAAAATGAGATTGGAAACCACAACAAACCGCCAAAGCTGTTAACTTTGGATGATTACCCACATAGGAAATTGTGGTTTGAAATCTACTTGAATGGAGTTGGCCCAAACCTTTGGACATCCATTGAGACTGGTTACACGGTACCTGTCAGTGCTAATGGAGTTAAATTGACTTTGGGAGGAATTAGTGAAGTACAGAAGACTCTGCATAATGCTGAAAAATGAAAGCATATGCCTTGTTGACTCAGTTTATACCTAAGGACATATTTCATCAGTTCTCTGAGAACAAGTAGTTTAAGAAATTATGGGAGGCCTTCGAAAAGAGATACGAAGGAAATTCAACTCTGAAAGCACTAAAGGCTAAAGCTCTTAAGAAGGAATTTGACAATTTTTCTTCGATTGGGAATGAGAGCTTGGATGATATCATTGATCGATTCTATCATCTTATGAGTGAGTTGCACACTCATGGCGTGACCACATCCATGGAAGATAAAGTCTCTAGTTTAGCTGATGGTCTGCCAGACAAATAGGATTCGTTTGTGTCTAATCTGAGACAAAACGACACTCTCGCTACTTTAGACATAAATGAATTCATTTTGAAGTTAAGGGAGGAAGAACTACGTATGAAATACAAGTCAAATAAAGGATCCTATGTTCAGAATCCCGCACTTTACAATTCAGTTCCAACTCCGGCTGCTTCAGGTGCACCGCTACAAACAACATTTGTGTCTAGCTCTTCTGCTCCTTCCCAATGCAGTGCTTCAGGAAACGTAACGTCAGGGTCATTAGAACCCAATACATAGTTCCTGAGGCAAATACTACAAAGTTGAAGACCGAGAATCTCGAAAATGTCACCGTGGAAGTTGCCAAAGAGCACATGTATCTTTTAGCTGTTGTTGTTCAATCTTAAGGTGGATTAGTTGCTGGTAAGATTGGAAACTATCATCTTGCTGATGAGGACTACGAGCAAGTTGATAAAACTGAGCTAGAACGCATGGATATTATGTGGGCATTGGCTAGTGCTGTTAGAAGAGCCAAGAAGTTTGTCAAAAAGATGGGACAAAATTTGGTTGCAACGAAAGATACGACATTTGGATTTGACAAAACCAAAGTCATATGCTTCAATTGTGGTGAAAAGGGGCACTTCAAACGTGAGTGCGTAAAGCCAAAGAAGACTGGAAATGGAAATCCTTATCCTACATTCAACCGACAAGACAATGATAAGATTGGAGCTTCATCTTCAAGTAAAGAGTCTAAGGCTTTGGTTGCTCAAGGTGATGAAGGACAAGACTAGTCCTTCCGATTCGTTTCTCAGGGTGAATCAAACATAGCTTTAGTTGATACATTGGATGATGGATCTGCAAGTAAAGGAGACATCATAGCTGAGCATACACTATCAGATATTAAAGAAGCTATGGATGTTGTTGATCATTTAGTTGAAGAAGAGCTTAGTGCTGCAAATTCAGAATCTCCAGTCACCAAAGAGTCTGACACTGCTTTAATGGCTGATTCGTCTAGTTCTACACAGATATGTTCTAAAGACGAATTATTTGAAAAACATGCATGTACTGAATGTGATAAATTTAGGGAAAGCATTGATTTAAAATTTGCTAGGTTATTATAACATAATGATAATCTAGTAAATGATTTACAACTTTGCACTAAAGCAAATTGTGTTTTAAAACAAAATGAGTGCAACTTCAAAGAAAAGATAGAACTGTTACGGAAACAACTAAGGGAAACCGAGGTTCTTGCCTTAAATCAATCAAATGACATCAAGTTCTATTTAAATTCTTTAGAATAAACTAAAAAGGAAAAATTAGTTTTGCAAGTCGAAGTTGAATCATTAAAACAAAAACTACACAGTTTGGCAAGTTCTTCTCACATTGTTCAGAACCTAGTGAAAGAATGGAATACAGGGGAATGTATGGGTTATAAGGTAGTACCACCACCACATGAATTCCTTTTGAACACTAAATGTAGACTAATTAATAATAACCCAGTAAATGATCATGTGTTAATCATCAAAACCCTAATAAAATGAAAATGAAATATGTTCAAAATGCAAAACAATTAAGTTTGTTAAAGAAGGAGAAACATCTAAAAGGGTAGAGTCGTCACCCAATCACACATATCTCAAACCACGACCAAACTCAACACCACATCACAACTTTCCTCAAACTGTTGAAGAAAGATCCTGCTACAGTTGTGGAAAACGAGGACATATCTCTCCAAATTGTCCTTATTATTAGACACCTAAGAGGAAAATTGAACTTTTTGATGAAAAACCAAGTTTTTCTAAAATTAGATCTAATAGTCCTCCTAAGGTTACACGATTATTAGAGAACCTAAAGTTCAAATCATAAACCATTCGTTTGTTTACCACAAATAGGCGTTCCATAAAACTAGTTTATGGAAAGAAAAATTAAGTAAAGTGTCTGTTAGCGAGGACAAGAAAAATAAAGATGTGCCCTCATCCTTTAAAGGATAGTGAGTTGAGTTCATGATGTGTGATATACCTCTAGGACACCCAAGCCAGTTAAGGCTTAGGTCCCAAACCTGAACTAATCAATTCCTTTGTATGTGTAGGGTGTCCGCTACAGCGCTATCACTAATACGTGGATTATTGATAGTGGGGCTTTGATGCGTTGGGTAAAACACGGTTGCTAATGTGTGTAATTGATGATTTATATGTGCGTTTATTGTTTATATACGTGTCGAATAAGATAACTACGCAATTGAGTGTGGTTGCAGGTTAAACGCATAACAAGGGTGAATTCGAAGCTTAAAAAGAGTATCAAAATGTTCAAGGATGATAACCGAAGACGTATTATAAGTTGGAGTTGGATCGGAGAAGCAATAAAGAAGAAATCAAAGAAAAGGAGGGGAAGACCAAATCCCGGCGTACCCTACGGGTCCCCAAGCCGCAGGGTGCG
>BJCM01206949.1:0-13711 GCA_018326385.1 Flaveria bidentis
GTGAAGAGGAGGCTTGGGCTGCAACATCTTCTTTGATCTTCCATTCCATCCCTTGGTTGATCATAGAGGGTGAGCTTGTTGAAGCTTGAGCAGCATGGCATTCTTCCGAAGCTTCTTTATTCTCGGAAGAGGCCTTCACCACCTTCTCTTTTGAAGCAGTCTTCTTCTAGGATGGTTTCAAGGGGACTCTCTTGGCTTTTTGAGTCTTCACAGCTTTAGCTTCCAAAGCCATTTTCCTTTCAGAAGAAGGATTCTCTTCCGAAAGCAACCTTGCTTCGGAAACAAACTTTCCCTTTTCATCACTTGGACCATTTGATAGGGTCCAAATGAGAAAACTTCCTTGACTCCTTCTTTCTTAACATTATTTGCATAATGTGTGCTAGCAGTATTGTAACAAAAATATTTGGCTATATGGTTTTGCAGACCACACATTATGCATACAATGTTAATCTTCTAAGAATGTGAAGATTGTTGTTTCTTGGTCTTCTTGTCTTCAACAAAAATCTTTCTGTTTCCCTTCTAATCCTTTTGTTGGATAGGTGTGCTGCTACTTCATACTTTTCCAGGTTCAGAAGTTCCCACCACCTGGAATCCAGCTGAGATGAACACACCCTTTTGCTTTAGGTCAATCTTTAGCTTTGATTCAGCCATTTTCTTGGTAGTTTTCTGGCTGCCTTAGCTTGGTTTCTTTTGGCTTTGGTTTTAAGAGGTTGTTCATCACTAGTAAAAAGGGTAGGGTCTACCTGGATCTTCCCTGTGATGGTCTCCATACTTGCATCACTCTTTGACTCATGAGAAGGTGGGTCAGCAGATGGGACCTCTTGCTCTCCAGTACCACACATTGGTTGTCTAATAGACTCGTAAGAGTGTGGTGGAGCAATTTCATTAGTCCCCAACCCACCTTTGTTTTGTTAACAAAGTTTTGAGTGAGAGGATGATGCAAGGATCGATTGGAAGTTTTGCTCTGAGA
Source organism: Flaveria bidentis (assembly GCA_018326385.1). Lineage (NCBI taxonomy): Eukaryota > Viridiplantae > Streptophyta > Magnoliopsida > Asterales > Asteraceae > Flaveria > Flaveria bidentis. Next base: position 971 of record BJCM01206949.1, read on the forward strand.
TAGCATGCTTCCTGGCTTGAGCCTTAGTTATAACAAGCTAGGCTTGAGCCTCAGACAAATTGGATATTAAATCCTTTATTTGAGTATCGTAGTTTGTGTGTTCATATTTTAAAAGAGACAGTTTTCTCTAACTCTTCAATTTTTCTTTGATAGTCAGATTCAGCTCTTTTAAAGTTAGATTTTAAAATATTTAAAGACTCAATATCAAATTTAATCTCTATATTGTAGTTCTGATATAGTTTTACCTTAGCAATACAAGTTGGAGTACAGAGATGTTCATATACCTTGTTGTCATCTGTTCCAGCCATGAGTGCTTGAGTAGGAGTCACATCCTGTACCATGAATCTCTAGTCAACTTCTTGAGCTACAGCAGTTGTTTCAGTTGACTTTCCAAGGGCTTTAGGTGTAGAGGCTTGTGAGGAGGCATGAGAGGTTCCCCGATTTGACTTGGGGGCCTTGCATTCCCTAGCAAAATGACCAAGTTGGTTATAGTGATAACACTTTGCCTTGGTTTTGTCAAACCCAAACTTGCAGCTAGTTGGGTTATGAGGGAATTACCTTACGGATCTCTTGAAGAACTTTTTTGCTCTGTAGGTAAGTAGAGCCATTTGTTGGACTATGTCCATGTACTCCATATCATCTGGGATGAAGCACTCTAGATCATCAAAGAAAAACTGATGATCACTAGAGTACCCATTTCCTGAGATAATAGCACAGTTGTCCTGGAAAGAACCTTGCTGAGCCTGTTGAGACCTTGGAGTCTCTATAAATGTGATGTAGGGTCTTGTTGAACAGGATGGCTGCTGAGAGTAAGTCAGGTACTACTGAGGTTGGTTAGGTCCTGAGCCTTCAATAACCATTAAAGTGTTGCTAGCAAGAAGGCTTAAGGGTCTGCTCATCGGATGGCCCTTCTTGTTTTCCATCTCCACACGGTATCCATCAAGGATGTCGTATAGTTCAGTCATAGTGAGGGAGTTCAAATTCTCTATCCTCTTGATGGAGACATAATAGAATTTCCACTTACTTGGGAGAGCACTCAAGAACTTCCTTGAGAGATCTCTTAAGTCAATGGTAACTCCCACATACTGAAGGGAAATAATAAGATCCATGTACCTGAAGTATTGCTGGTTGAGGGTCTCTCCAGCAATGTAGGTAGAGTTCTCAACTTTTTGATTGAGTGAATCTTTCTTGGAATCGTTGGAGTTAGAGTGCATCTGTGACAGTACATCAAACAGCTATTTAGTTGACTTGCAATGCTCAAACCCCACCATGATGGAGATGGGTATAGCAGTCATAAGAGTCGTCATACCATTGTTATCTATGTCTATCTTCTTCTGGTCTTCATTAGAGTAGTCTTCAAGAGCCTTCTCGATCATGGCATTGTTTCCTCCTGGTGCAGCAACCTTTGGCTTGTAAGGACCATTGACGATAGACAACCATATTTTACCATCAAGGTATCTGATGAAACCTTCTATGCGTCTACTCCATTGTCTAAAGTTTTCAAAGGGTGATGATAGGTGATTTAGTCATCGTCCCCATCTCAACTTCAAATTTGTGAATAAGGGCCATTTTAGAGTGTGGTGAAGGGAGGAGTGAAAACAAGTTGATTTGGATGATAAGATCACACAATCAAGAGCCTAAAAAGCTCTGATACCAATTGCGGGATCGATATATGTCACTTAACACTTTGTTTTCTCTCAAACTCACTTAGACTCACACGGTTTGATGAAGCAAAATTTCTCAAAGAGTTGATTATAATATACTAAGTAACTGAAGAACATAAAGAAATAATTTTCACGGTACTTGTATATATTACTTCTCAACTCAAAGTTTACAAGACTCTTACAAGCATGATACAAGAGTTACAATGATAAACTATTTATACTATCACCTACAACTGGTTATACTTTGATACCAACTAGAATCCTATAACTAAAGCAGATACTACAAAGCTATAGTTAAGGTATCTTAGATATCTAAGATATGGTAGTCATGACATGTCCATGACTTACCTTTTGTCACCAACTAAAGTTAGCAACTATATTAACAAATAAATATGAACAATGGAGTAAAGTATGGTCAACTACATGGCCTTTTAGGAAAACGTCATGCAGTATCAGAGGTCTACAACGGAGTGTTAGAGAACCATACTTAAGTTCACTGGTCCATAGCAACATCTTCTAAAGGTTAGTTGGCTTCGGAAGAACAAGTTCTGCTTCTTCCGTGGCTTGAGGACTTCTTATTCGGAAGTCATTGTCTTTGAATTCTTCTAAGTCTTGAACTTCGGAAAAGAAGTCTTTGTCTTCGGAAGTTGGAGCTTTTCCTTCGGAAGATGATCTTGCACTTTGTCTTCGGAAGAACTCCATTTCCTTCAGAAGTTCCACACTTAGCTTCGGAATTCCTTTATAAGTTGCATCAAAATAATCTAAGTGTTTGGTTTTGGTTGCATCAGCCTTTCTAGATCCAACATGTTATATCTGGAAAATGGAAAACTCTCCCCCAGGGTGGAATTTGATAGTGAAGAAGCTAGGGTTTCTACCATACATGGCGCAAGCATCAAAGTCTTCTTATTGTCAAAAAATCCATTCCCCACCGTCTATACTAGTGTGCATCTTCAATTACTTGATGAAGCCTACCCTTGGATGCACTCAAAATCGATGGAAGAACCTAGAACTTTTATAATTCGATGGAACAGTAACTATATGCGATGGGTTGATCTTGTTGAATGCAACATACGTAATATAAAGTAGGGTTTTGTTTTTTATGTATAATTACTTAAATGCCCCTTAAAAGAATTAGTATTTAACACTAATTTTAACGTTAATCTATTGGATATAAATGGCACCAAATCTTAAACGTTGGGGATCCAGATGCAAGAAAAAAAAGATTTTGGATGATAATAACAAACATAAATAAACCACGGCGGTAAATGACAATTCACTCTTTATTAAAATATACTAAACTATAAGATTTTAAATTATATCATATTTTAAAATATAATTTTGTAATTTTTAATCTTTATTATTTGTCATTTACAAATTCTTAGGTATTTATTACTCTTATTTTGCTAATGGTTGATATATATAATATACAAAATTTAAAACTAATAACTTCGAAAAGTAAAATTTAGTCCACCCATATAAAACATCTTCTTATTATAATAAAAGCGTAACTAGAGAAGACACATGACATGAAATGGTAACTAAAGATGGCACATGACAACACTACATTTATTCTTAACAATTTTTTTTCCATTTCTCTCTCCTATTAAATAACTCAATTAATTACTAATTGTATTTTTTATTCTATTATAAGTTATTTTTTAAAAGATTAAGAAATAGATATTTTTATTAATGTTTATTTCTAGAGAAACAAACTTTTATATAAAGAAAAATTTCTAAAATTTACATCATACTTTTTTTAAAACATGAAATATTTTAAAAATGATATTTTTTTAAATGTGTATTGTTTTGAAACGAAATGTTTGATTTATTTTTTAGTAAAAATAAATAAAATATAAAAATAAATATTAAAAAGTTGATATCATTGTTTTATTACTCATAATACTTACTCATACATAATTTAAATAACATATTATTTAATAATTAATAAATTTATATTATATTTAATATTTTATGTATTTAATCCGTGTAATACACGAGTTAATTGAAATTTTAATAAGTTCTAATGTAGGAAAATAAGATAAAGTAAATAGAAAATCAATTAACATGTAGACTCGTGCAAGTAACAAAATCAATTACTTTACTTGTCAATTCCAACACCGTAGAGCAGACTTGAAAAAATCTCTCTCGCATCAATGGCGTCGAATCCTAAAACCTTCGTATTCGATCAAGTCTCCGTTCACAACAAAACCAAGGATTGTTGGCTTATAATCGATGGAAAGGTCACATCTTTTCTCTTTCAATTTCTTCTACTAGATCAATTATTGCTTTTTGTTCTTCGTCTCGATTTTTATTTGGTAGTTTAATTCGGTGTTATCTTAATCGCATGATCGTAACTTCAATTTGACTTTTGTTTATGCGGTCTGGGTTTTAGTTGAATTTACCTAGGGTTTTGTGTGTGGTTTCTATTGAAATATTGAAAAATTTTAGCGTTGACCAAGAACAATTGGTCTGATATTTTTGTGTTTTTGAAATTCAAAATTAATTTGATCTATAATAGTAGTCAGCATCTCAGTTAGATCAGAATTGATTTTTTGATTGATTATCTTGAAATTGTTTCTAGCAGTACATGAGCTTATAATCTTTAATGCCTTGAATGTTTTTAAACATGTTTCTTTGTTCTTTCTTGTTGCTATAATTTGTGAATTGTGATCACTTATTAGTGAAGCTAAACTGCACCAGGTTTATGATGTTACCCCATTTATGGAGGATCACCCCGGAGGTGATGAAGTTTTGCTGGCAGCAACTGGTAAGTCTGAATATTTCACTCTTATCGCGCGAGTGTTGTGAAATTGATGCATCTGTAATATCATTGCAGGGAAAGATGCAACTGATGATTTTGAAGATGTGGGTCACAGTGATGAAGCTAGGGATATGATGCACAAATATTACATCGGGGAGGTTGATAAGGAAACTGTTCCTAAGAAGCGAGTGTATGTTCCGCCTGCTGACAGGAACACCACTCCTGACAAGACGCAGGATTTCACCAAGTTATTACAGTTTATTGTGCTGCTTTTGATCCTGGGGTTGGCGTTTGTTGTCAGATCTTACACATAAGAGAAGTCTGCTTGAGAATTTATCCCTTTGGGTAATTATTTTAGACCATTTGTGCTTAAGCTATGGAGGTCTCATGATATCTGTGACTTTAGAAAAACAAATTAAACACTTTGTTTTCTATGTTAAGTGTATAATATGGTTTTGTTGTTGGTTTTAAATGACAATGGTCTTGTATAAAATATTTTATTGAACTGAGATTCTGTTAGGGGTCGTTTGGTACGTTCAAATGAAGTAAGACATTAGCATTCCCCACATCAACCTAATACTTAACATGATAATCCAGACGTAGCCTCCTTGTCAAGAAACCAAGTGAGGGTCCCAACGGGTGAAACCTTCTCAACGGGCAAAGGATAACAAGCAGAATTCTTTGTTTTACCCAACGCTATCTTGACAGCATCCGCTGCATCCTCACCTGTAACCACCATAGCGATTTCAGATGCTGCATTGATGAGTGGAAAGGTGAATGTGATTCTATGGGAAGGCGGTTTGGGCGAGTCCTTGATGAAAGTCACCCATCTTGTTTTCTCAAACCGCTGGAAATGCCAGCAAAATAGAGACGCTACATGCCCCTCTGGACCCATTCCTAGCACCATCAGATCAAAGTTTGCAAACTTGCTATTCCTTGATCTTTTTAACTTTGATTTTTGAACTAGTTGTTTTAGACGGCTTTCATAGTCATCGGCTGCATCCTTGGGTGATAATTTGTCATTGATGGCGTACACATTACTCTTCGGTATTGGCACCTACCAGAATATGTTAAACGTAGACTTGCAATGTTACATTCTTAACATGTCTACACATATAAACATGTTATCTATATAACTACCTTGGATAGAAAACCATCTAAAGCAAGTTTGTAGTTGCTGTCGGGGTGATTTAGAGGAACCACCCGCTCGTCGAGAAAGAAAATGAGCCATTTTGACCAATCTATTGAACCTACGTAAGGTGGCTCCAGTAATTTCCTGGTACAAATTTGATCTCAAGTTTTAGTCTCAGAGACAAATTTTGATAAGAAAGTTGTTTAAAACGTATGAATTCATGAAATCAACAGTAAAGGTGATTTGCTGGAACAATTATTACATATGTGGATTTTTTTTAAGTGGTATTGTGTCACTGCATTCACATCATCTTTCTCATTTCTATTTTTAAAATTACATTAAAAATACTATGTTTTTTCTTTTATTTAATTAAATAAATTTTTTATATATTTATCATTATTTTCTCTCTTTTTTGGCCACAACTATTTTCAAAAATATTAAAAAATTTATTAGAATTGAATCGTGTTTCTCCAAATATAAAGATGGATAGTAACATTTTCTCTCTTTCTTACTTACAACTACTTATAACTATTCTTAATAATAAAAGACACATATTCACATAAAATAAAAAAAACAATTGTGAATGCTCTTAGACGTGTATGTTATGAACATGAAACACCTTATCAACATTTATTCGTTTTAGTTACAAACTTAAACCATCCTATATGATTACAAATTACATATTTCATCATTTTACACACTTGTGAGTTTAGTCTGTCAAATTTCAAACGAGGTTTTTAATTATTATGTTATTTTATTTTTCACAAATGCAGGTTTATTCTAAAAATTTAGTGATTTGAAAGAATTTTCGTACAAAATGATAAAGTATATTGGTGCTTTCTTATATAATATTATTATACTAAATGTCGTTGTAGTTTAATGCAGATAGAAGTTCTTACCTAAGAGTATCAATGAGTGTACCTCCCGATAAGACAACTGAGAAAGACCCGTTTTCCTTTATAAATTTTACAGATAGATCTGCAACGTATTTGGCAAGAGCTAGAGCCACATCATCCTCGGAATGAAATCTACGAACACTAACTTTACGGTTTTGAATCTTCCGCTTTTGGAGGGATGTTATGTTCCTAAAAAGTAAAAACAGACAACGTCAGACATAATACTACAACTGAAAACATTGGAACATAAACATTCGCATACCTAACAATGAGATGGATCATGATGGCCAAGGCAATTCCAATTAATAAAATAAGAACACCATTTGGAGATATTGTATTCACCCAAGATTTAACAACACTAGAAATGGGGCTCAGGTATAAGGACATGACTGAAGAAGAACTTAATGGGACTTTTTTGTTTTGGATTTAGAGAATGGTCGGTATTTAAAACAACAAAGAAAGGCGAATAGCCTCACTACAAACATATTTCAAGTTTCATTTTGGCATCTTTAACCTTTTCTCACTTTAGCTTTGAATATGAGCAATTAAATTATATTCTTTACTTGAAGTATATTAAAGTGAAATTATCTAAAAATGGCTGTGTTTAATCTATTTTTCATGGTACAGACACATAGGAGTGTTTATCAGATCGTATAACGGATTATTCGTATCGGATTATTCGGATTTGATAATTTCAAGATAAAGATTTTTCTATCCGATTCCAATCTATCCGAATTCAATTTAGATTGGATTCGGATATATCCCAATAATCCGAATTAATCCAAATAAATCAAATAACAATCTTTTTTTATTTTTTTTTGTTTTTGGTTTTTTTTTGTTAATTTTTTATTTTTAATATTTTATAAGTTCGAAAATCACAATAAAAGATATAAAATTAAAATAAAATTCACTTGTACGCAAATTCAAAATTAAAATATAATAGGTAATTTTATGGAACTCGATGTATTAAGTTGAAAACATGATAGATAGTTGAGTAATGAGCATTGGGCTAGAAATATAGTTGAAGTCTTATTCGGATATCCGAATAAAAATATTGTGAAATCCGAAATCTAATCCAAAATCAGATTCGGATGAGATCCAATCCGAATAATAATTCAGATCGATTTATTCGGATTCAGATACGGATCAGTTTCGGATATCGGATTATTTGAACACCCCTACCGACACACTAATTTTTTAATGGACCAATAAGTTATCGACAAGGAACTAAAACATGCAATATTTTAATTAAAGTAATCCATACTGATACATCTCTTTAGGCAAAATTAATAATTTAATTCTAAAACATTTGCTAGGGTTATTTCTGTTGATTAGAAAATTTGATATTTATGACAATTGATTATTAAATTACATAAATTCATCTCTTGATGGCAAAACTGATATTTCATTTAAGTTTAAAACACTTATTAAAGGTATATTGGTACTTATAACATAATTTGTTATTAAGTAACATATTATTCCAAATAATCTATAATACAAGAAAACAACGTGAGGGCTTTTGTTTCATAGGATTTAACAACATAATCTAGCCTTAAATACATTCATAACCATTGTTTTTGCGAAAACTCTATGCGAGGAGGACAGTTGCGGTGATGCATTCATTCTTGCTTGAACTTAATAATGAGAGGTCATACAACATGTGTTGTTTACGATTAAGAATAATGGTAGTGACTACGTGTTTTATGCTTGGTAATGATCATGATAGTTAATTAGAGTGTGTAGTACGGTGGTGGATGGTCTGACAAATGACAAACACATTGGTACCTAGCTGTTTTGTGTGTTCACATGGGATAACAAGAACGAGGCCAGTGAGATACCCAGGCTAATAATCGTAAGTCTTTAATTACCTTTTTGTTTTCATGTTTTATATTGATAGTTCATGTTTTATATTAATAATTCATGTTTTATATTGATAAGGGCAACGAATGGTAGATGTTGTCCATTGGTTTATTATAAGAATCAATAATGGAGGTATGCATGTGCATGTGTGTTTCGAAAAAAATATGTTGTAGAAACCGTTCATATAAATTATTAAACTAAAAATGGAATATAATTAACAATTACAATTCTTTTACAATTGTAAATATATAGAAATGAAAGAGCAAAAATATAAAAGGTCGAGGATCGTGCTAGACACGAGGCCCTTAAAACAAATTCCAATCCTCCCAGGAGAACTTATTTTGTTTCTAATGATACAACATCCGAAGCACTTGGTACTGCCATGATTGATCTAGAACCCGATTTTGATTGTAGAAGAAAAACCAGAGATTGAGGATGTTTAGAGAATATGTTTGCTAAAGGTTTCCGAGTTGTGTTGGTGTGTTTGTCTATTTGAGATACCCTCAATATATATAGGGAATTTGATTTGTAACAACCCATTCAACTCCATTAAAGCGCCACATTGCACTAAAATGTCCATGTTGCACGTACGTGAATGCAAGTGCGAGTTAAGGGTGCTTTGCACACTTCACGAATCCACTCAATGTGATACTTTTGGAAACACTATAGTCAATAAGTTATAAAATATAAACCATTTTACATTAAAAGCATTATGGTTATATTGATTCCCACAAATCATCTAACCTTAATATGCTTAACATCACTTTGGTCACTGGTTTAGGGTACTCTACCAGAGTGAATAGAATAGGAAGTTTGTGACTCCATTTTAGTTTTAGGGTGCTCCCCTAAAGTGACGATATTGGTCATATGATTAAGTTGTCTTATTAAACCTAGATCTTGGGATCTCCAATTAACTAGGTTAGGTTTTCCTCATATTCCCCTTTCCTGTAGGCTTTAGTCTCATTACTCGTGATAACTTATAAACTAATTCTATGCTTAAGTCTTTTGTTAATGGGTCTACAATGTTATCTTTTGACTTCACGTTGTTAATAGTAATAACACCCCTTGATATTAGTTGTCGTATTGTATTATGTCTACGCCTAATGTGCCTTGATTTGTCATTGTACATTGAGCTTTTGGCTTTACAATTGCTGACTCACTGTCACAATATATGCAAATAGTCGATAAAGGCTTTGGCAATCTTGGAATGTCTTCCACAAATTAATATAGCCATTCAGCCTTTTTTCCGACCTTGTCCAAAGCGATAAATTCCAATTCCATTGTGGATGCTATAACCGTTTGCTTGGATGATTTCCAATATATTGTTTCTCTACTAGTAAGAACACACCACTTATTGATTTGGATTCTTTCATATCCGATATCTAGTTTGCATCAGTGTACCCTTCAATGACAGTTAGATGATGGGTATAATACAATCCATAGTCTCTTGTGTATCTTATGTATCTAAGCACCCTAATTATACTCTTCCAATGTTCTGAGCTTGGATTACTAGTATATTTACTTAGCATGCTCACCACGTAAATTAAGTCGGGTCTAGTACATATCATTAGATACATTAAACTACCTATGATTCTCGAATACTGTAGATACATCATGTTACTAGTTTATGAGCTTAATGTAAAAGTCTTTCGTGTCTTACACATATGTAATGAATTGATTCGATGATATATAATATGTGGTTTTTGCTTATTAATGTTTATCTATTTCATATTATTATTGTGTTGAATATAATTAAGATGTATGAACTTATTATATAGGTTTGAAGTTATTGTACATAGTTCTTAGTCAATACTGATTGAGAAATGTGTTCAACCTAGTCGGATGAGTCTTCATGCGAATGGACCATGCTTATGGACCATACACATGAATACATCATGCTTATCGACCAGTCACACGACTGAATCAGGATACTGGATCAGTCATATGAATGAGACATAAGATTGACTCAGTCGCACGACTGAACCTTCAGTCGTGCGTATGACTCCATCGCATGATTCAGTCGCACGACTAAACCATGCTAATGGTTCAGTCGTACGAATGGAAACTACAAACCTGTAAATACCATTTAATTCATGGAAAAACATAAGAATTCAAAACAATTCGATATCCATAAACCCTAGCCGTCCAGAGCACTTCATAGTTTGTTCTTGATCGATTCCTACTCGTTCTTAACGTTTAGTTTATTTTTATATCGATTGGGTAAACGTTCTCACTGATTGGATTGCCAATCAAATAGGATTCCGCACTATTTGATCTGGTTTAATGCATTATCAGTTAGTATTCCGTACGTACACGGTCCTGGCAAGTGGTATCAGAGCCTTGGCTCTTGATTTTGCGTGTGATTCCATTAGTTTTGGTGTTAAACTTAACGTTTTCATTCAAAAGAGTCATTCTTTTGAATCAAAAAGTGTTTTTGACGTTTTCTGGCATTAAAGTTTTGATTTTTCACTATACGGCAGATTAGGGTTCTTGGGAAAATCGTGTTTTTGTGTCAAAGTGTCAAAATCTTCGATTTTGCCAAAACAGCAGCCTTCAGTCGCATGAATAGCTCATTCGTGTGATTGAACTCATCCGCACGACTAAACTCAGTCGCACTCTTGATTCGCACGACTGAACAACTCTAGTCGTTTGAGTCCATTCGTCTTGTTTATACGCGCGCTGAATCCAATCGCACGATTGAATTCATTCGCACCCTTCATTCGCACGAGTGAACCATATGTATAGTCCATTCATACGATTGATATTGTCCTGTTCTCCAAGTACCAAGTTTATACAAATGGAAGATCAGTTTGCTGCGTTTACTGCCGGGAAGGACTCACGCATCTAGAACCTTCTGCTTCTGGAAAATGAGATAGGAAATCATAATAAACTGCCGAAGCTTATAACATTAGATGACTATCCACAATGGAAACAACGGTTCGAGATTTACTGAAATGGAGTTGATCCCAATCTTTGGACATCCATCTAGACTAGTTACACGATTCCAATCAGTGCTAATGGAGTCTTGGGAGGAATGAATGAAACACAAAAGATACTCTTCAATGCTGAGAAGAAAGTTTATGCCATGTTGACTCAGTCAATAACGAAAGACATTTTTCAGTAATTTTTTGAGAACGAACAGGCCAAAAAGCTATGGGAGGCTTTAGAGAAGAGATATGATGGTAATGCAACGTTAATGGCAATGGAGGCTAAGGCTCTCAAGAAGGAGTTTGATAATTTCTCCTCAATTGGAAATGAGAGCCTGAATGACATAATTGATAGGTTTTATCATCTTATGAGTGAGCTGCACACTCATGGTGTAACCACATCAATGGAGGATAAAGTTTCAAGCTTTGCTGATGGGTTACCTGATAAATGAGATTCATTTGTGTCCAATCTCAGACAAAATGACATTCTTGCAACATTGGACATAAATGACTTCATCTTGAAGTTAAGAGAGGAAGAGCTGAGGATGAAGTACAAGTCAAAGAAAGGATCCTACAGTTAGAATCCTTCACTCTACAGCTCAGTTTCTTCTCCAGCTGTTTCAGGAGCACCTTTATAAACAACTTTTGTATCTAGTTCATCTGCTACCGCTCAATCCACCGCTTCAGGACCAGAAACGTCAGGGTCATCAACTACCCAATATATAGTGCCTGAAGCCAATACTACAAAGTTGAAGACCGAGAATCTCGGTAATATCACAATGGAAGTTGCAAAGGAGCACATGGATCTTCTAGCAGCTGTTGTCCAATCCTATGATGGGTTAGTCACTGGGAAGATTGGAAATTGTCATCTTGCATATGAAGACTACGAGCAAGTTGATGAGAATGAGCTAAAGATATTGGATATCATGTGGGCCTTGGCAAATGCAGTCAGAAGAGCTAAAAAGTTTGTCAAGAAGACGAGATAAAACCTAATAGCCACTAAGGACACGACGTTTGGTTTTGAAAAGCCCAAGAAAACAGGTAATGGAAACCTATTTCCAACCTTCAACCGTCAAGACAAGGACACAATTGAAACTGCCTCTTCAAGCAAAGAGACAAAGGCTCTTACAGCTCAAGGTGATGAAAGACATGACTAGTCCTTCAGGTTTGTTTCTCCTGGAGAATCAAATATTGCCTTTGTTGAAGCAGTAGATGATGGGACTGCTAGTGAAGGTGAGAGTGCAGCTGAGCAAACGATGTTAGATATTGAAGAAGCTACAAACGTGGTAAATCACTTGGTTGAGGAAGAGCTTAGAGCAACAAGTTCAGAATCTCCAGCCACCGAAGGATCTAATTCTGCTTTGATGGCTGATTCAACCGATTCATCACAGGTAAGTTCTCTAGACCAGTTATTTGATAAACATGCTTGTCATGAATGTAATAAATTTAGAGAAAGCATTGATCTGAAATTTGCTAGTTATTAGAACATAATGATAACTTA
>BJCM01206950.1:0-10905 GCA_018326385.1 Flaveria bidentis
AAAAGTGGTCACGTCTGAGGTGACCAATCGGTTTTAAATTAAAAGGATCATGTCTGAGGTGATCAAATGGTTTTCAATTAAAAAGGTCATGTTTGAGATGATCAGTGTTCATAATGTTATATATCAAAAGGTAAAAGTTTAAGTGTGTGAAAGTGTATGAGGTCAAACTCATAAGTATGAGTCAATCGCACTATTGGACCATAAGTATGAGCCAATCGCACGTTTGGACCATAAGTATGAGCCAATCGCATGATTGGACCATAAGTATGAGCCAGTCGCACGATTGGACCATAAGTATGAACCCCAGTCACACGACTGGACCATGAGTATAGGGCAAACCATGCGATTGGACCATAAGGATTAACCAATCGCACGACTGGATGATGAAGCCTAAGCCAGTCGGATGACAGAACCCCAGTCACACGAATGAAGCATGCGTATGGGTCTAGTTGCACGACTGGACATTAAAATACTATAAATAGAGGGGTTAGTCGGTCACATTCTTTACCACCCTTCAAAGCTCTCAAACACATCTCATACGCAAACACTCTGCCCAAATTTCTTTTACTTTGATTACTCTCTGATTGTGATTCTTACTGTTATTCTGCTCATGTACAGGTACTATAAGGATGAAAACAATCCTAACGACTGGTTTAATTGAACCCTAATGACCTAATCAGTTAAAATCAAGAAATGAGATTAACTCTTCTAAATAGACCACTTAACTGGACATAAATGTTGATTTAATGGACATTTGGTGCTATTTAGAGTCCTTGTGAATCTAATGAGTCTAAACACGAAGACTAATTTAAAGTTTTGACCAAGATTCAATGTTAGAGTGTCGAGCAGAGCAATATGCGAATGAACACTCCAAATGAACCTCAGTCACACGATTGCACCAGGCACACGATTCAATCGCACAAATGAATCAATCGGTGACCCAGTCGCACGACTGAATCATCCGCATGGTCTAACATACGACTAAGTTCAGTCGTAGGCTCAATCACATGACTGAACTCACCTGCAGGCTCAATCGAATGACTGAACTCAGTCGTATGGTTCATTCGCACGACTGAACCAGTTTGATCAAAGCAGTTTAAGTTCCAACTATCATCTCTTATGCACAAATCTAATGTATATGTTTCTTGAGTTGCAACAATATGACTGATAGATGGACAATGAGCACCAAGCACAATATATATGCTCATCTTGATGCTACTACTCGGAAGGCTTTCGAGTCTGCTGGGATCATAGCCTTTCTGAGGAGATCCAGGATCTTCAAGGCTATATCTACACCCTGCATGCCATACAGATCACTACAGCAGATCTTCTGGGAAGGTGCTACAGTTGACAGGTCCACAGAGCCCCACAGTATCTGGAGCTCGATCTTCGGACAGGAGATTAGTATTACTACAGACGATCTAAGGCGAGTCCTGATCTGGGTGAGGATGGTGACCACCCAACCAAGCTACACCCTTTGACTGTTCGAGGTTGCTTTCTGCGCATGAAGTACATTGGGGACATCAATGCAGGTGTGCTCAACAAGAGCAACCCATGCCCCCAGTTTAAGTACTTGGCACATGTCATCCTTAAGTGCATAGTGTCAAGGAGAGGAGGATTCGATGAGATGTCACATCAAATCCAGAACGCCTATGTTGCTCTAGTGCTGAACCACCCATTCTGTTTCTCCCACATGCTATTCTCGTACATGATAGAGAACATCGACGCCAAGGGCAAGGAAGGCTTCTGCATGTACCCAAGGTTTCTCTATAGATGATTATTGACGAGAAGTTTCCTTCACTGCCAAAAGAGAGAGAGATGATGCTGTTACACTCGAAGTGATGGATGACATGACATCGGGTAGGATGAAGGTCTACCGGGGGAAGCAGGTGAAGCCCTCGTTGAGGAGATTGTTTGGGCATTTGGCCAGAGAGGAGTATGTGGCGCCCTCTCACAAGAAGTGGCGTCACGATGACAGTAACTCCGATGTTAAGCCCATTATGGCACCCACCGATGAAGAAAACGACGATGTTGATGACCATGATCAGGGTCAAAGTGGTGAGGCACCTGGTGGAACAGAAAAGGCTGCCTTTCAACAAGACTTCTTGATAGATGAAGATGAGGAGTCAGATGATGAGCCACTGGTGAGGACAGTTGGGAGCCGGGTTGTGGCTACTAAGAAGGGTATAGAGGCGGTTGGTGGACACCCAGTTGGTACTATAGGTGATGATACTGATGTCATTGACCCTTCTTACATACATGACCAGCCCATCGGCCAAGGGGGAGCTGCTATTGCGAAGGGCTCCAGGAAGAAGAGGATGGCCCACCTTTATGGCAAAAGGGTAAGAGGCCAAGGTTTAAATGATCACATCTTCTACTACAGCCACTACCATCACTACCACACCTACCACCATTGCCACAACCACCAGCACTACCACTCCTACCACCATCACCACAACTACTACTACCACTACCACTCCTCACACCACCACTACCACTACTACTACCACTCCACAACATTCTACTCCCATTCCACCTCCCATGTTCACCACATCTACCATCACAACCACCACTCACCAAGCTGGTCCCTCCACCCAATCCACATTCACACCTGGACCTACTCTACCTATGGTCGGGTTAAAGGAGCAGCTGGCTAACCTCAACCGCATTGTGCTAAGGCTGATTGCCACTGATGAGCTAAAGGCTACTCAGCTAAACCAGCTGATGGAGGTGAACGCAACTCAGACCAAGCAAATCGGTCAGCTGAGTGAGAAGAACGCTCAGTACGAGAGAGCGTTTGGCCAAGCCCACCATGCACTAACAAGTCAAAATGAGACGGTGTTGGCGTCGGTGAAGAGGATGAGGATCTGGAGGAGAAGAATAAGAAAATATTGCTAAAGCTTAAGGGATCAAAGAGTGAGCCGTTAAAGATTAAGGATGGTGATGATGGTGATGATGATGATGATAAAGATAATGAGGTTGAAGATGAATATGAGGAAGATGAGGATGAAGGAGGACCGAGTAAAAAAGATAAATCGGATGATGATGATCAAGAAGGTGATGCTGTTGCATCAGTCTCCATTCAAACTCTGGAGAGGCGCACAAAGTGAAACCAAGATCAAGGAGCCTCGTCCTCAGCTCCTCAAGCTGAAGAGACGTCAGATCAAGACAAAAGTAATGATTAGATGTCTTTGTATTTACAACTTTTGTACTTGAATTATATATTACATTAATGTAATTAATGATTATCTATGTTTGGTTATGTTTTAATGTCTTGATTAATGACTTATGTGTGGTGTGTTAAATGTTTAATCAAACAGATGAAACTCAACAACAAGATGAGTATGATGTCACCCCCCTTTAGCAAGTCAAGACTCAACTTACCTTGATTCTTGATTTGCAAGGGATAGTCAGAAGGTCAGTGAGCTACACTCCCGAAGAAGGAGAAATTATTCATGATCTGACCGATGACCAGCTAGCTGAGATATTTCGACTCAATCCAGACGAGCTTGTCAAAGATGCTCCTGAAGTTGATGTCCTAAGTGACGAGGAGCTACAGAATGTAGATGAGATTGAGATCGAGGATGTTACAGCTGAGCATTATCCAGAGTACACTGACCATGAAGGCAATGTAATCCCCAACCTGGGTGATACTTTTGGCAGTGCTACCTTTGAGAAGCTGGAGGAGATGGGAAAAGAGAAAGAAAAAGATGAAATCCAAGCCCAAGCTTCAGACGCTAATGTTGATCTAAAGTAAGCTGAATATGGCGCTTGTTTTGCTGAGAAAAAAGCCCAACGTGCTCCGCCAAAGCAGAATGCCTACACAAAGCTAAAGTCAAAAGACATCAAAAAGTGTCAGGCAAGATTATCGCGTGGGCGTATTTTGAAGACTTGGAGGTGTATGCTGTTAAAAGAGAGAAAGGGATCGAGTACTTCAGATATCCACATGATCTGAAGACGCTTCCTGGTTTTGAGCTCAACCGCCTGGCATGCATAGTTCTGTTGTATGCCAACCCGAGGAAGATGTCGGGATGGTTTGAGGGTAAACTTCAGACCTCAACAACCTAAGAGGTTCATCCGTAAGTCTGAAGTGGATCCTATATCTGGAAGACCAAAGGTGGTGCTGAAGTGGAGTTCCTCATGCATAATGTCAAAGATTCCCTTATGGGAATTGCCTCAGGACTTCAGTCCACACTTCAAATGATGGTATTATGATTGGTGGACGGGAGAAGCGGTCATAGTTTTGAACAAAGAAGGAAAGATTGATACTATCAGGGTATTCAATCCAATGTGGCTTACTAACTTGTCTGCTGAAGATGTTTATACTTTATACAAGTGGCCACTTTTTTATGACACATAGGATATTGTACAAGCTCTATAGTTCCAACACGTTATAAGGCTGTGCTTTGCATTTGAAATACACGTAGGAGTCATAAGAGAGGAGAAGTACAAGAAGTTCCAAGAACACGTGAAGAATGTTAGACGATAGGGTAAACTAGGTCCAAGGCGGAGTTTGTAGATACATGATGTTCCTAGTTTATGTGCTCAAATGTAAAAGTCTTTCATGTCTTACACATGTGTAATGTAATGGGTAAATGAAATATAATATGTGGTTGATGCTTATTAATGTTTAATTATTTCATAATATTATTGCGTTAAGTATAATTCTTATGTATGAACTTATTATATAGGTTTGAGGTTGTTGTGCATGGTTCTTAGTCAATAATGATTAAAGAATGTTGTCAACCTAGTCGGGTGAGTATTCATGCTAATGGACCATACTTATGGACCATACGCATGAATACATCATGCTTATGGACCAGTCGCATGACTGAACCAGGTGACTAGATCAGTCATATGATTGAGACATAAGATTGATTCAGTCGCACGACTAAACCTTCAGTCGTGCGTATGACTCAATCGCATGATTCAGTCACACGACTGAACCATGCTAATGGTTTAGTCGTATGAATAGAAACTGCAAACCTATAAATACCACCTAATTCGTGGAAAAACAAAACATTTTGGAGAACAATTCGAAACAATCAGAAACACTTACGAATATTCATAAACCCCAGCCGTCCAAAACATCCAAGCCAGCCAATCCAACTTCAAAGTTCATTCTTGATCGATTCCTACTCATTATTAACATTTAGTTCATTCCTATATCGATTGGGTAAACGTTCTGACTAATTGGATTGCCAATCAAATAGGATTCCGCATTATTTGATATGGTTTCAATCTGAATTTGTTGGTATTCCGTACGTACACGGTCCTGACACCTTTTACAGATTTAGTAAGTAAGGATTCATCAAATGACATATTAGGAGTTTCTTCCACTATGTTATGTTGTGGAATGTAGATCCTGTAAGATTTAGATGTTGAAGAATATCTAACAAAGAAACCATCATAGGCCTTTTCTGAAAATTTTCCTAATTGTTCTATTGTGTTTAAAACAAATACATGACACCCAAAAGCTCTAAGATATCCTATGTAAGGTTTTCTTTTGAATAAAATCTCATAAGGTGTTTTATTATGTTCTTTGACAATCAATGTCCTATTTTGAACATTGCATGTTGTATTCACTACTTCGGCCCAAAATCTGATTGGTAATTGTGAATTAGCTAGCATTGTTCTTGCTGCTTCTATAAGTGTTTTGTTTCTTCTTTTAGAAACTCTATTTTGTTGTGGAGTTCTTGGTGCACTGAATTCTCTTGTAATGCCTTTATTCATTCAAAAAGAATCTAGATCAGTATTAACAAATTCAGTCCTATTATCACTCCTAAATATTTTTACTTTTAGGTCAAGTTGGTTTTCAATCTTGATTGTAAAGTTCATTAATGTTTCTGATGTTTCATTCTTTCGTTTTAAGAAAAAAAACCCATCTAAATCTAGTGAAATCATCCATTATCACTAAACAAAATTGCCTTTTTACAATGCTCATCACATTGATTGGACAAAACAGATCTATGTGTAGTAATTTGAGTGGTGTAGTGTTTGTGTTGATGATTTTGGATTTATGTGACACTCTATGTTGTTTTCCTTTATAACATGAGGAACAATGAGTTGAACAATAAAACTCCTTCTTTGGTAGTCTAATGACTAAGTCATTTTTCACCAATTTGTTCATATTCTTCAAGTTGGAACGAACAAGCCTTCTATGCCACAACTGAGATTCATCTTCTGATGACTTAGATAGTAGGCATGTTTCATGTCTTGTTAGTGTAGTGTTGTTCATATCTAAAACATATGTGTTTCCTTTTCTTGATGCTTTAAGAAGGATCCATTCTTCTGGAACTGAAAAATCTGGCTTAAGAATGTAACAATTAGTGTTATCAAACAATGTGGTATAATTTTGATCACAAATTTGAGAGACACTCAATAAGTTATACTGCAAATTTTCACAATAATTTACTTTCTCAAATTTGAGTACACCACTAGTTACCATTCCTTCACCAATTATTTTACCTCCTTTCTTATCCCCACCAAATGCCATATATAAGGCATTCTTATGTTTGAAGTCATGGAGAAGAGAACAGTTTCCTGTCATATGCCTGGAACAACCATTGTCAACATACTATTTGTTGTCAGCTCTCCAAGATTGTTCCTCTCTAGACATGGGTGGAACTTTGTTTTCCATGTGAGCCACTAAAGCTTGATTTTCTTCCAAGACTTCCTTCTCATACATACTCCAGTCACATGTTCTATCTTGAAGTATGATTAGTCCAGCCTTTTAAGAGTTACTTGTTTCTGCTGACGTACTTATGGCTAGTGGGGATGAGTTAGACAGTTGTGGTTGTCTGAAAGATCTTTGAGATGATAATGGTTGGTGAGACTAATGTTGCTATTATTGTGGTAAGTCAGGATTTGATTGTTGATTGCATTCTTTAGAGAAATGTCCATAGAGATTGCAGTTGAAACATCGTACCTTTGACTTATCCATACCAATCTTTGATGATTTTCTTGCTGCAGCCGAGTTTTTGTTTCTCCTAAGATATTCTTTGGCTCTATAGGCAATCATTGCCATTTTCCATTGGAGATCCATCTCTTCTACTACATTTGGAGGTAGTTCTTCTAAGTCTTGCTCGCAAATATTGGCAGATGTTAAGGAGCTTCCCAGGTAAGCTTGAAAACTTGAAATGAAAGCTGCAAAGGCTACTTTTAGTTCTTTAGAGTCTAGAACAATAGTAATAGGCTCTGTTTGATTGTTATTTGATGAAGACTTTGCTGATGATGTAGATGTATCTCTTCTATCATCAGTTCTCCCCTTTTCTTTTCCTGACTTACTTTGAGAAGATTTCTTTGTAGGTTTTGATGCATAGAAACTTACTTCCTCTTCATCTTCACTCAAAGTACAAGAGTTGTCACTATCATTGTTGGAAATAAAGGCACTTCTAGCACTTTTTGTTTCTTTAAAATGATAGGGTGAGACATGTGTTATCACACTCTTGTTTCTTGATTTTTCATCCATTTCAAGAGCCTCAACTTTAGCTAGCAATGTATCTAAACTAGTTTCTTTGAGGTCAATGGTGTTCTTGAACATGGACACTGTTTGTTTCCAACTTTCTAGCAAAGTATGGAGCATTTTTTGTTTAACTCCTCATTTGTATATTTCAACTCCAAAATATTCATCTCTGTTACAAGTTGCATGAACCTATGGAATTGTTGAGGAATTGATTCACCCTGAATATGATGAAAGGTTTCATATTGTGAACACAGGGTGTCTCTCCTAATGCTTCTAATCTCATCAACTTTAACCTTCTTAATATCATCAGGTAATGTATCCTTAATGGGTTGATTATTGTCATTATAATCCAGCCCAAGAGTGGGTGGAATATAAGGACCTTTAGTGATAGAAACCCATAAGTCAGAGTCTGTATAATTAACATGATTCCTGAACTTGATTTTCCAGGACTTAAAATCTGCTTTTGTTTCCAACTTTGGAGGTTGGTATGATGATCCACCAAAGTTACTCATGATTAGTTAAGATTTAAGACTTTAACTATTTCAGAGTTTCTTTAAAGTAAAAAACTAATTAGTGACAAAAACTTAATCAATGAAAATTAAGCAAGTGAGGTCACGAATCAGTCAATCCTTTTAATAATAAATAAATGATCAAATCAAGGATATTGCTAATATTTTGTTCAAATAATCTTGAACAGTTGATGAATATCAATCAATAACCCAGATCTTCTATTCAATTAATTTGAATATTTATCTAAGTTAATCGAGCAATGGAACAATACTCGCTGAATGGCAATTTACTGTTTATAATGTTCGCATAAAAATGTTTTGCTTTAAAAACAGTCAAACAATTAAACACTATTAACACTAATAGATCAATCGATCTAAATCAATAAGCACTTGGCTCTGATACCACCTGTGAATCCAAGGATCCCAATAAGGAATTATCAGTGTTAGAAGAACTCAAGTTAATGTTTGCGGAATCAACATTAACCTGGCTTAATTGTTTGATCAATGAATAATGATTCATGATTACAACAAACACAATTATAAGAATACAATTAATGAGAAGACAAGAATTAATTCAAACGTATGTCATTAAATCTGATTAGTTATTACAAATGAATTAATAATGAATGCTATAAACAAAAAAAATACGATTGTATTGATGTTGATGTGACAGCTGTGTAAGGCCCCATTCCCGGGCACCTCACAGTTGGTCATTCATCACACATAAAACATTTTAAAACGTATATTTATTTTTCAGTGGAATTTAAAACTTTCATTAATAACTAAAAACATGTCATTTCATTCATTTACAACATTCGCTTTCATCTCAAAATACAATGACATGTCAAAATATGGATGTCAGCCTCAAAACGCTCCCAGTAGCTTATGCATCCACACCTGCAACTCCTCAACATCAACAAAATACCTGCCAACTATCAAGCATACAAAAGTCAGCGACGCTCATTGAGTTCTAGTTTTTATAATAAAATACTTTATTTCCTTAAAAAAACTATCTTTACATTCATTCGTGGTCGTACAACATACGTACACCCAATCTATGTTCTTTATTCATTCTGTTCTTTCATACTTTCATTGTTTCATTCTTTTATTTACTTTCGTATTCATATTATCGTTCATACTTCTCATTATCTTTTACTTTCTTTTCTCTTATTTTCTTTTCGTACTTTACGTCCGTCAGTTGTCATACATCATACATTCATACTGATAATAATAATTATTATTATCTTCATCATCATTCGTTCATTCATTCATTTCTTCGCTCATTACTCTTCATTACTCGAATCTTGTCTCATGCAATATCCCCGAATCATGCTCAAAAGCTGATGCTATGCCGGGGCCTGTACACAAACCCCTGACTCATGTTCGAAGACTGACACAGTACCGGGATACACGACAAAGCTCCCATTCGAGTTAATCATAGGGATTGAACTCTATCCGAGTCTGTTGCAACGCAAAGTCGCTCACCTCATTATCTCATCTCATGCAATACCCCCGACTCATTTCCGAAGACTGATACTGTGCCGGGGCCTGATAAACAAACCCTCGACTCATGTCCAAAGACTGACACAGTACCGGAGTACGCGACACGGATCTTATCATCCTATTTTGTCTCATGCAATACCCTCGACTTATGTCTGAAGACTGATATTGTGCTGAGGCCTGATAAACAAACCCCCGACTCATGTCCGAAGACTGACACAGTGCCGGAGTACGCGGCACGGATCTCATCATCCTATTTCGTCTCATGCAATACCCCCGACTGATGTCCGAAGACTGATACTGTGCCGCGGCCTGATAAACAAACCCCCGACTCATGTCCGAAGACTGACACAGTAACGGGGTACGCGACACGGATCTCATCATCCGTCACTTTCATGTTCACCATTTTTTATCTCATGTGTTCATTTGTACTCTATTGTATTCGTTTTTTTCGTACTTTATCGTTATCTTTCACTTTGTTACATAATACTTTACATTCGTTAATTTATTCGTTCATACATCACACCATGTAAAGTCATACATAATGTATTATAAAACATAATACGCACATTTTGAAAACTCTTTGATGAAGAAAGATAACACATTACTCACACATATACACATCATAATTTCATCACATCACCATAAACACATCAAGCATAAGTCATCACATCATAATAAGGCCTATCTCCTGATTTTACCCCTTAAAACCACTTAGAAAATCCTAAGTCCAAAATGGGTGCATGGGACCTTTTAGGCGCATGAGCATAAAAATTCTAAGTGTAAAACAGTCTGGGCGCACAGGCACTGTTTGGGCGTTTCTGCCCTATTCAGGCGCTTTGCCACTATGCAGGCGCATGGACACTTAGCCGTTTTGGCAACTTGGTTGCATGGACACTGTTTGGGCGTTTCTGCCCTGTTCAGGCGCTTGCCACTATTTGGGCGTCTGAGCTTACACTTAGATTATTAACACTTAGGCGCATGGGGTTTGGGCGGTTGGGCATACTTAGGTAGTTGGCCGTTGGGCGCATGGGAACAATGTTTAGGCGCATAGCCCACTCTTGGGCGCATGGCCGACACTTAGGCGCATGGCCAACATGCTGGGTACATGGGCCACTGTTTAGGCGCATGGCCCACTCTTGGGCACATGGCCAACACCTAGGCGCATGGCCAACATGCTGGGCGCATGGGCCACTATTCATGCGCATCAGAACATTTTGAAATGTTTTCTATGCTACTAACATCACCCGATTATCATTCTAATAATACCCAAGCACAGATCTAACATACCAGGGGCACCTAAACATGCTAAACATCAACACTAACCCATAAACCAACTCTAAAACATGCATACATACATCATTTTCGAACATAAGGCTGTAGACCCACGGTTACTTTCAAAATGTTTACTTAGTATGCATAATAGCCCCA
>BJCM01206952.1:0-12869 GCA_018326385.1 Flaveria bidentis
TTTTTAGTAAATTTTTTATATAAAAAATAAATAAATTTGGGAGTTATAATAAGTTTTAAAATTTTACATTTTTTTTAAATGTTTGCTTTCAAGAAAAATTATTTAAATTTCTTTTGGAAGATAAAAAAGTTAAAAAAAAGATTTGGTATCATTGTTTTATCATTTATAGTTTTTACTTATATATGATTTCAATCATAGTTTATATTAAAATATCATTTTATAACTAATAAATTTTTTTCAAATTCGAATTTATTTTTTCATCCCGTGTAATAAACGGGTTTACTAATCAATCCATAACTTGAGCATTTAAGGCTTTACACTTATGACTATAACAACTTGTCAATTATTCACGCTTGCAAAAGGCGTGCGAGCTGGAATGTTGCTATACGTATAAATAATAATTTACATCTATCTAGCTATTATATAAAAGCGACAAATTACTGTTATATATTTAATATTACATGGTTGCTATTACTATTATGATTATAATTATAATAACTATTACTATTATTATTATTATTATTGTAGTTGTTGTTATTATTATTATTATTATTGTTATTATTGTTTTATAATTGTTATTATTATTATTATTATTATTTTGTTCCGTTCTAATATTTGTCTATATTAATAAATACGTACATACATAAGGGCAAGACAACTAATTATTTGCGTGTACATATATTCATAAATATACAAACCACGTAGGCCAATTAATACTTCAACTTATTAGGTTATGGAATCATATATACAAATTACACTAAGTTAAGTCGTATCTATAAACACTATTAAAACATTTAAGAGGCATTAAGATGTTCGTCACAAGTATATATGATTATATGTGTTGATGCATAAATCATAAAGCATAAAAAAATTATTATTAAAATTAAAAGACATTAATGAGAAACCCAAATAATCGTACAAGCAACATTGATATTATTCAACAACATACAACTCAACCATGATACTAAACCATCACTACATTTACGCTAAACAAAAGAGCTCAACCGCACATGTGATAACATTATCGTATAGTTAAAGACTAACGATAGGTGTGCAATTAGGATTTCATTGGTGATTTTCTGTACGTAGTTGCGTGCTCTCAACATGAACATATCGGTTATTGTAAGAGGAATCAAGGTGAATTTTCATGACCCCTTTTTGTTTACATTACTTTGGGGGGAGGGGGGGGGGACATGCTTACAGTACTTTATAGACTTGAAAACTAATTGAATATTTTTGACAATTCAAACACAGACAAAAATAAAGTGAAAGCACATTTTAATCGATGCAATAAGTGACAACATTATTGCTTGTTTTTTAAAGACGATTACATCAATATAAATATTTTGTTGGATGTCATGAAGTTGAGAAAACGACGGCCGTGTAAGAGTAAACACACATTTTTGGTCTTGGTTATCAGGACCTCTGTATGTTGATAATTGTAGTCCAGTATATATGGAGTTATTAAATGTCTTTTAATCATTTGGGAGATAATATATCCTAATACTTATTTGTTTGGACACAAGTGCAAAACACGACTACTTTGTTACATGAGTAGATCGACATTATTATCGCATTAAGTCCCCGGTATTCTCTAACCGTTAATTGTGGGTGAGCGTAAAAGTTATGGATAGATCTATTTGGTGACACCCTCACCCGTGGTTGGTAGCTCTAACCATGAACTAACCGGGTGCATAATTGTACATTTTATTACAATGTTTCGTGATAGAACATTGGGTCAAGGCGCAACTATAGATGTCAAGTGTCGGTTATGGAAGCTCATGATAACATAGACTTATGACATTATTTTAATAAACAATAGACATACTAAAGCCTTATGGTCCAATTGGAAACTATTTTTGTACTCACTAAACTTGGGAATTCATCGATATTATTTATGTTACATTTTAAGCACAATTTTAGAACCAGTCAAGTTATATTATGAGAACTCATTGGTTACTGCATCATTGGTCATATTGTATTTAAGTTGCAATACTAAGTACAAATCGCAACAAAGTCTTTTAAAATGAAATGACGTCTTTGAGGCAATAAAAACTTGTCACTCTATTATTAGTTGACACTTTTAAGCATGTTTTTTAGGAATTGGAACTAAGAGCTTTTTGACTAGTGTTAGACTTGAAGAGCTACATTTCATATTTGGAGGACCATCTAGCATCATTTGATGATTTTTGCTTTAAGTGATAGACATTAGGGCATAAATGACATACTTAACTCAACGGTTAGAGTAACATTTAAGTGAATATTTGTTGTAATGATACTTTTAGTACTCTATTGCTTAATGTTCTTCTTGATATTCAGTTTCGTTACATTCCCGCATTTCCGCTTTAGCGGGTGTGTGACATATAAGATTACATTATCATTAGAAAACTCTTGAAATACTTGTAATAATTTTTTTTAAATTGATCAAAACCAAATGATGAAAGAAAGGTTTGTGAGTGAGATCTTTAGAGAATAAGCAAATGAAAAGTGAGACCTAAACTTGATTTTAAAGTTGAGGTTAGGAGAGGGTTATGAGTTGTGTTAATGGTGAGTTACAAGTATTTTAAAAGAGATTTATGATTGAAATTTAAAATAAATATAAACTTAAATAAAATAAATAAATAAAATAAAAGTTACAATTTAAACTCTAAATTTATAAAAAACCTAATTTTAGTTTAAGCAACTTATATTTTTATAAAAAATTAATAGACTTTATAAATGTCACAAAAACTTTGTAATTCGATAACTTGTTTTACTTGAATATTTAAAATCTTATAAATAAAAATTAATAGCCTTTTAAAATTTATAAAATTGATTTTATAAATTATAAAATAAAATAAAATAAATTAACTGACATATTTATTGTTTTGTAACACAAAAATAAATTAAAGTGACAAAATAATAAATTTGGTTTATATGATTGACTCAAACGGATTTGATTTTGGGTTTATAATATGAAATGGGTCAAATGTTACACTTTTTGTTTTGTCTCATAAAAGTCATTAACATTTGCACATAATAAACGAACATAATTTCCATTTTCACATAAAAATCCTCAACTCGTTTAATTATAGATCGTTTAAGTTAGGAAATCAATTATATTAAAGGATTTTTATGTGAAAAAACAAATATTATGTTGGTTTTTTTATGTGTAAAAATTGTTAAGTGACATTTATAAGACAAAACATAAATTATCATGGTTTTTATGTGTAAAAAATTATTAAGTGACTTTAAAAAAAAAGACTGAAAATATATTGGTTTTTATGACATTTACCCAAGTTTTATCGGATGAATTGTTAACTAATGCATTTCTTTTGTAAAAACTGATATTGATATATTTTGCTTGGTTAAGTTTCATCCTATATTTTAACTTCTAGACCATTATGCATTTTTATTCATTATCACATGATCAAGAGAAATCATGTGTTTGGGTGGGGTTGGGATTGTTGGTTTCATCCCAAAAACGTACACACATAAAAAACACACATAATGATAATAATTTTATTATTCAACTTTTTCTAGTTTATTTCATCAAGACCCAACATACATATATATAACTACATGTATAAACATGAACAAAATCATGAGCACAACTAGCCGACACCTATCTTTTTGCTACTACCCCACGTTATTTAGTTAACAAATTAAACAACTAACCCATGACTTTGTCAACTTTAAACTACTTAAAACTTGCTACCCCGTTCCCCCGTGATCCGAATTGTCCAATACCCATCAAGATTAACCTACAAGGGTGAGGGAAGTCTGATAACAAAAAAATTAGAGGTTCTAACCTCACCCAAGACAATATAAAATACCATTTAGAAAAAAAAGAGAAGTCACGTGATTGTCTATTTTATAAATAATATTACAACTGAATTTTTTGTAATGTGTTAGTTGTATGAGAGTATTTGTATGATTTTACATACTTAACCTTAGCGGGAGGTTTCTACACCCACTAAAATGTATTCTAGTTTAACTCTGCAGCTGGAATTGACTCATCAAACTCTAATCCTAAAGTTAAACTTTGAAAGCCAACCTCTAAAAGCTAAGATGTTAAGAGTTTGACAACTTGATTCCAACATTGATTAATATGAATTTCGGGCTCTATCTTTCAGAGCTAACCCCATTTTATTAATTCCAAGACTTTCTCATTCGTCGAGCCCCAAGCTTGTGGTCCTCCTTTGAGTTGGGTTCAATTGGATGAATCAGTCAAGTCAAGGTTAACGCACGCATAATAATTGGATGAATCTGTCAAGTTCGGGACCAAACCGGTTCGGTTTTTTTAATTCATATAATAATTATTTTTTCAAATTCAAAGAAAATTTAAAACTTTTTGTTAAAATATATATACAATTTTTTTGTATATTATATTAATTTATACATTTTTTTGTTATAAAATATACAATCATATTATTATTTATATTAAAGATGTATATTAAATATTTATAAAATTAATCAAAGACTCAAAGTGAGATATATAATAAAAGTGAACTACATAAAAATTTTATACAATTTAAACAGTATACAAGTTTAAATAATCGTTTTTAAAAAAGTAAACATTTAGCATAGTCGTTTCTTCATTCGTCTGTTATATAAAAGCCTCAAAAAACAATAAAAAATGGGTCCAAATGGATATATAACCGTTATCCAATGGCTATTTTTTCAAAACCGGTTTGGGGACCGGGTTGGAGACCGGTTTGAAACCGATTTCGTTGGTGGAAAGGTCAAATCGAATGGAATTGGTCGGTTTGGGTCGGGTTGAAACCGGTTTGGGCCTCAAACCGATTTTATTTTTCTAGCCGAACCGCGTCTAGTTATAGGTGCATAAGGTAAACCTTTTTTTTCTCTCAAACCTTGTGCATCATCCCAGTATTTGTCTTGCACTAAACCATTTCTTTCATTTCAACTCACAAAGCCACAACTATAACTCATTAGAGTCTTCTATTTTATACCTTTTTGTATTATCAAGAGTATGATGTGTGCTAATCAATATTTGAAAACCAGACTGATAAATTGATAATCTAACCGATCATAATCACAGCAGTTAGACTAGTTTCAAAAACGGAATAACATCATAACCATTTTAAAATTTCGAAATATAAAAACTACAAATACAAACTTTTAATAATTAAAACACATTCAAACATAAAATAAATATAAAGACGGTGGTTCTTATAAGAATTTGTTTTTTCTAAAGAGTGTAACAAGTAATCTTAACATTTCATTTTAATAATTAATGGTTGAGATCAATATGTGATAGAAAAATAGCTAGAGGGATATTATAGGAAATGTAAGGGTTCAAGTAAAAATAGTTTTTTAATCAATGATAATTTTTTTATATTTAATAGTTGATATCAAATTGTAGTAAAAACGTTTGTTAGAAAAGTATTTTAGGAAGGGTTATGTTTCATATACCACTAAAATGTTAGCTATGAATAAATTGTCGTTTATCATCATGCAAACGGTCGTTTAACCCACCACAAACGATCGTTTTCTTTTTAGGGTTACTTTTTGGAATCTCGAATCTCGATGTTTGTTTCAGTTTCCTTTTCAAACAATTCTTGGTAAGCAGTCGTTTATTGTTGACCTGTTGTTGGGGTCATGCAAAAACCTAATTAACCTAAGTAGCTAGAGGAAGTTGGGTATCGTATCCACGGGGAGCATGTGGTTAGTGTTACACGAGACGTTTGATTATTTAACTAACTTAATAATTAAAACTAGACTATTGTCACTTTAACTATACCGAATAAAAACGACCACTTTAATAAACAAAACAAAAACCTGGACTTGTTTTAGAACTATTGAGATGAAAAGAATCACAACCGGGTTTCAGGAATGTAATTGAATGCACTACTTATGTTTTACCTAATATTGAAGTCACATATACATAAGTTGTTTATCACATATGTTGAAAGGTAATTACCAACTTGATAACTGATTATATAAATTAACTAGTAAACTAACTAATGCCATAATCTAGAACTTTATTTGCAATCACCAATTAATGATAATAATCTAATTGCTACTTAATGGTTAACAATACAAGACTCATAACTTGATAAGCAATAATCAAATCCACTAACAAGAATCTTTAATCAACACATGATTCAAAACACATAAACGAATAAGAATAATTAAACAATCAAAGTATATGTCTTGACTGGGTAAAAACACAAGCATGCATAATTAAATCACAAACCATCCACCTAGAGATGATCACGGGTGGTTTAGCCTTGCATCTTCATCATAATCTCTTCAATCTTCACTTTACTCATATGAATCCTTAATGAATTAATGATTAGAGAGAGTTTCAATGGCTCCAAATAGTCCCAAGATTCGTTCTTGGGGTTGGAGGCAAGTCTCCTTTCGAAACCCTAATGTTAGGGATTAAATAGGTTTTAAAATTTGAAACAATCCTCAAAATAGTGCGTTAGACCTTAACTTATGGCCTATAGGCCGTAGGTTACAACCTACTTTCAACTAGATGGCCAAACCTCCTGTCTTACGGGGTTTACAGACGGATTCAGCATATGGCCGTAAGTTACGACCTTAGGCCGTAGCCTACGGCCTCCCGGCACTTTGCATAATTTTCTTCATTTTCAGCACCTTTCAAGTCGTAGTCTTGTTATCCTTTGTTTTCTTCTCAAATAATGTTTGTTAAGCTTCATTTAACCTATATTTCAATCACGTAACAAAGTAATACCATTTGATACATTAAGTATATTAAAAATGCAATATTAACTATGATACGTGCGAGCATATTAACCCATTATCATTTATACAGTTATAAACGGTCGTTTATTGTTGTTCAGCAGATTCCATTGATAACACAACCACCCACTACCACATTTACTCACCACCTACCATCCCCTTATTATACCTGATTTTGCCACACCATTCAACACATTTCACTAACAAGTTTATTTTAATATCAAACATTCAACCATCCACTGAGCATATTTTACCAACAATTAAACAACTTCTTCTTTTTGTTAAATATTTTAAAGTTTTTAGTATTAACAAAGGTTAGATTGTTATTATTAGTATAAACTTTAGTTAAATATATTTCTTTTTTTACTGATTGTAATTTTTTCAGGTAATGGCTTCAAGCTCACGTCAAGATACCACTTTGGTTCGTGTTTTGAATCACCTTGGCTTTAGTTTTAACGATGATCAGTTGAATTTAAAAGGCTTCAAAAAAATTTAAATAAAGAATTAGAGCCTTCACGTTTGATATCTTGGAGCTTGTTACCGGACGTATGGGAATTTACTCGTTCTCATAACATGATGAACAAGCTGTGAAGAAGGTTTTTTGTCATTTACGACCCGTAATATAGAGAGCTTTATTTGAAGTTTTGCTTCATGTTTAATTTCGACTCGGACAACCATAACCATAGGTATACTAATCTAATGAGACTATATATATTAATGTCATTGATGTCTAATTTATTTTATGTCGATTGATTTTTTTGTCATTTAATAGTGACGAAGATGCTATTACTTTCGTGCTTGGGGGAGGGGGCACATAATTTTCCTAGTGGCCAAATTAGGTGTTTTGATAGGTTTATACATATTTCAGTAGACCCATCAATCTGATTTTTTGAATGATCTTACAAAATTTTCTAAATATTATAATTATGCATTAATGGTTTGGCAAGAACTTGATGAGGGTCAATATGAGAATAATAATAAAACGAAAGTTACAAGAATAGACGATCCATTATATAGATATCTTCACTAGGTTATTGGTCATACTATAGTTGTATATAGGATGACTAGTGCCGGGATGAGTAATAATGATTTGTTTTTTATTTTGTTTGATTAATAGGAGCTAGATCATGCAAAACCTAGCATATATGTTGAATATTTTACTGGTTGCACAGGGATAAAGAATAGCATACGTATTTTTGGTGGTACATATGTTTCTTGCCTCGCTAAGTCTTTACAGCTTCTCACCCCTGAGAACACGACAAGGTTAAACAGGCTGGTTACTATGTCCGGGTTTGCTGATTGTGAATATTGTATACGAATGGACATGATTGTAGGTTATCCACAAGTTAGGTGGAGATTTAAAAACAATAATCAAATCTGAGTACCTTCATATCAAAACCCTCATTAAGACCCGTATTAATATAAATGTATTTTTTGTATTATGAAAATATAATTTTGTTTTTATTTGTATAATAATGTATTTTCTTTTAGTTTTTTAAAATTATAATTTACTTTTTCTTTGTATATAAAGCAAAAAATATATTAAAAAATTAAAACATAAAAAAATAATATTCATATTTATTCACAATAATAACAGACAATAGAGGATGGTAACTTTATCATAATAATTGTAGACAAAAGATTATGGCATTTCACAATTCAAAATTCATTGGCTGATTTGATATGAAGTGAATGTCAATATGTTTATAAATTCACAATTCATTCACAATTGCTTCGTAAATCAATTCTATAATGTCTCAATTTCTAAATGATAGGGTATACCAAAAAAGAGAGGAGTTGACGGATTTGGTGCAAAACACTACATTCACTCTTGGATACGTTATTGTCACACAAAGAATGAAAAGACTGTATACAACTTTGTCAATAAGGCATTCATTATATGCGATCATGGTGGTTTATACAAGTCAACATTATATTCAACCACATATTCAGGCACAAAGAAGACATGATATCAGTTTCAACTTATAGAAAAATATCGTGAAGAAGTTGGATGTTGAAAAATACGTGTTGTGTGTGACGAACATAACTATGACCCTTTAAACACTTAGAGGGTCATGTTTATGCAAAAAGATTGTCTAAAGAGGAGTACGAATTGACAGAAGACCTTACAAGAAAGAATATGCAATCACGTGACATTCTTACAGCTTTAAAAGAAAATAATGATAAATATATGTCCACAATTGAAACCGTGTATGATGCATGAACAAGGATATGAAAGTTCGATAACTTTGGAAGCATCCATATACAAACACTTCTCCAATTTTTACAGATGGTTGGATACATCTATTGTCCACTTTCAAATAATTTTTTTTTGTCAATCCCACTTCATTAAAAATATAGCATGCATTTTCGCATATGATTATTTTAGATTCCACGTACAAGTGGAACTTGTATTGCCTCCTTTTTCTTCAAATTGTTAGCTTAAGTTAACAAACAAGATATTTTGTATTGCTTTCGCATTCATACAAAATAAGAAAAAAGAGAACTTTATGTGGGTTTTAAATTGTTTAAGAAAGACACTTGATAGCTATATGTTACCACATGTCATAGTTACACATAGAGAGTTGACTCTAATAATGCATGCCAAGTAATTTTTCTAGAGGCAACCTAATTACTTTGTATATATCACATACATGAGAAAATTAGAAAGCATTGCAGGTCATCTTTGAGTCTCAAATTAGATGGGATAAATTTATGTATTACTGAGATTTCTGCTTCAATCTTCAACAATTGAGGCTTACTATGAAAATCAAACACGATTACGGATAAAGTTAATGAACAAGCATCAAATATTTTCTTGATATATTCAAATTATTGTTTTATTATATATATTGAAACTAACATATTTGATTTAACTTTTCAGATGTATTTAATTTCATGAATGTCAACTAATTGCAAAATTATAAAGAGATGTTTGTGCCTCCATTAATCGATCAACATCTAAATTTTAAAAAACGAACAACAATAGTGTAGAGAGCCAACATGCTTTGTTTTTAACATTTGAATTTCGACAAGTAAAATTTAGATAAATTTATAGGAATTATAAATAACATAGTCCGTTTACAATAAACACAAATAAAGGCAAGCTTCGAGAAAAGAAGGATTAAAATAAAAATCTACACAAAAATAATTTATTTCTTTTATTTATATCTAATGTTAATTTCTCAATGAAGCTTTACATATATTAGTTGGAGATCTTAGGCGAGTCAATCATATTCAAAGTCAATTATAAAGTTATGGCCGACATATCTAGTTGTCGTTTATCATGTGCTTGTGAAATCTCATAGTATTTAATTGTAGACGAACCTATTCCACTACATTGATAGATATATTTTGGAGGTTAAATTTGTTGAACCAGGTTGAATATATATTTTGTGCTTTGTTGTTTGCAAATATATGGAATTTTTTTATAATCTACAAATTTAAAACTATTTTCGCATTTAGTGTCACTAATTAGTTAGAAATAATATTATTTTCTATCTTAAAATGACAATAATGATTTTATTGTCTTTTATGTTATTTTTATTCATCACATTTAACTATACAAAAACTAAATTACATCAATCCGGTCTATACGAAGCTTGAATCCTAAATCAGCTGCACCATTCTAACTTTAGTGACAAAGCAAATATCAGTTAGCGTTTGGTATGCAGGAATAAGGATGGAATGGAATGAATTATTGAGGGTGAATGAATAAAAATATATTTGATTATTGAAGATAATGTAATGAAATATTATATAGTTGATTTCATTTTCTCAAATTCATCTCGTTCACCCCCTCTTTATTTTTTTACTTTCATCACTTCTTCCATCATTAGTAACCACACCACTAACTCACCCCCCATAACAACCACCACCGCCGCCCCAGGAACACCACCGTTGGAGCCCCCCGCCACCCCAGCTGGAAATCGCCCTCGGGCCATCGCCGTCGCCGGAAACCATCTTCACGCCACCACCGCCGCCGGAAACTACCCTCAGGCCACCGCCGGCCGCTGGCGCCGCCTTTGAGAACCACTGCAGGCCACCGCCACCGCCAGGAACCGCCGCCAAAAGTACCCTTGGGCCACCGCCACCACCGAAAACCACCGTAGGTCGCCGCTGCCTCCGGAAACCACCACCATCCACCACCACCGCTCGCCATCACCATCACAACCATTTTTACATTTCATTGATTCGTTTTTTTATATCTAACAAACAACATAAAACAATGATTAATTTATTCCTAAAAAATAATCAAACAGTACAATGAAATATAATAATTCATTTCATTTTTTCATTTATTTTATTCCTTCCTCCATTTAATTACCCTGTACCAAACAAATCCAACCCCCACCTAGGAAATAATACTGTTTCAACGATTTTATTGTCTTTGACGTTGATATTCATTCATCACATTTAATACTTGTAGTTAATCTTTAGATGCATTTAGACAATTTTATTTGATTTGAAATCTAAGAAAACATTTTATATAATTCCTTTTGGTGTTGTCGTGTCTGTTTCTCTCTTAAATATATAACTAGTCTAATGATGGAGAAAATAATAATATACAGTCGTGTCTACATGTACACTTTAAAAACTAAAAAAAAATAGAAAACATGTGATAAAATCCTTACCTAATATAAATTTTAAAATTATTATCCTATATATTATCCTATATATTAAAAAAGGAAGACGATGAACAGTAAATCGAGGTTATTTTGGTAATTTTGGCACTTCCTTTGCGAGACAAAAAGAACGACGACGACAGAGAGGAACACCACGGCGACAGAGCCATCAACGAAGCAAGGTTGCAGATAAGATGGAAGAGTCGGAGGTATCAATGACTGCTGTAACAGCTCCGCGAAGCCGACTAGGAAATCCACAGGTTATTTCTCCACATTGTAGAATCGTTTGTCTTACGCTAGCCAGCTGAAATTCAGGTTGAGATCCGCCTTTCTTCCTCTTTTGCATCTGCCCTATTTAAGAGATTTGTTTCTCTATCTGTTGCATGTGTTCCTTTACCGTTTTTTTTGGGTTGTTCGGTTGATCTTTATTCACTTTGTTTCTATTTTTTGGTGGATTAGGCCTTGATTTCTGTGTTAAAAAACATGAGGCTGGGATAAAGCTAAGTATTGGGATATTTCTTCAATTCGCAATATGAATTTGATGGGTTGCTAACCATGTTTGAGCGTGTTTAATTGTTCGGCTTACTGAATACCATTTGGATTAAATTTTGTTTAATCCAGCTTATGTTTACTTAATTTCTTTAGATTGACCCATTTGATCCGTTAAAAATAAAAACAAAACTTACCCTATCTACTATGCTCATCTAATAGCAATGAGAACTAAGTAATTAAATACAGACATAATGTTTTTTACTTATCTTAGTTTGTTATCTACCAATTATTGAAAAGGTATGGTCTTAGTTTGATGTTTTGAGAAAAGAAAATGCTATTTATTTGTATTTCAGAATACAAATAAGTTTGTTAGGTGGAGCAGAATACATTACGATGTTGGAAGCATTGATTATGATGTTTTTTTTCTATTGTGATGTTTTTAGTTGTGTGTAAGTAAGAGTGGCAATTGTTTAATACCGTAGACCTGCAGTGATCGGGAACCAAAACTTGATAAGAATTCTCTTTGATACACCATACATGCATACAGATGCTGCACAACCTAAATCCTCATACAAAAATAATCTCAAAATAATCAGGCGTTTGTGGCTCAATCATCAACTCAGAATGAACTAATGTTTAGTTCAAGTCATGAAGTTCATTAATTCATACTTGCTTTCTCAGTGAACTAATGTTTAGTTTAAGTATGTGAATGAACACATGTATATTGTAACACCCGGATATTTAAAAAGACAATAAAGGAATAATAAAAGTAGGAAATGCAAATTTAACCCAAGTTGAAGGGTTAAAAATGTCAAAAGGACAAAAAGTACAAAAAGTACAAAAAGTTGGTGTAAAAAGAGGGCATGGTCGCCCATTCTCCCATCACAATCCTTTCAGACGAATTTTAGAGAGAGAAGAGGAGAACATTCGGATCTTTGAAGAAGAACAAGAAAAAGGCCGGATTTCAAGGTAAGAATTCGAGGGTTTATGTGTTTTTGTTGAGTTCTTGCTTCGGTTATGTGCTTATGTATGTTGTATGTT
>BJCM01206953.1:0-11497 GCA_018326385.1 Flaveria bidentis
TTGGTTTTTGTTTTCGATTCGTATGAACATTAATCGGTGTGTGATGATGATGTACCAAGTCATGCGTGGCTAAACCTTTGGTGATCATCCTAGATGTAAGGTTTGCTTTTGAAACACTATGTTTGTGCTTGAATTTCTAGAATAATAACTTTGAATGTTTGTTTGAGTTATTATGGTGTTTGGATATTTGTTTGTAAATTGTTGATTGTTGTTTGATGTTAATCTAAACCATACGTTCTTGGTGCCATTGGCAATCAAGATATCAAGGGAGGGATTAGGATTGGATAATTGTCATTTGATCATCGAGTAACAACCTCGCATTTACCAATCCGAGTACTTAGTTCTCCTTCATCACCAACATATAATCAAACACGAATCATGTCTATGTGGTTCTTTCTAGTAGGCATAAACATTAGTGTGTATTAAAACCTGAAATCTAGGATGGTCGCTTGTTCCTAATCTGTTTACAAAAGTACTCTTTAATTTGCAATTTATTTAGTTACTATTAGTTCTTAAACCAAAACAATCCAACTTTTGATATTCAATTTTTGCATATTATGGTAATTGCAGATAATTTGCAAGCTATAGATTTAACACACTTTCCATATACTCCCTGAGTTCGATACCCATTTACCACTATCTATTAGTTGTAAATTTGCATTAAATTTACGTGTATCACGACAGCACGTTAAATGGATCAAACCAAAGCTATGGTCTCACCATCTATACACCCAACATACTCAGTGACCAACATCCAAACAAAGATCCGCACTCTTGACAGAACCAAGGTCACGTATTCTTCATGGACCAAGCTATTCAAACTACATGCCAAAACATACAAGGTCTTAGACCATATTGATGGAACCACTCCGCCGGTTGAAACTGACACGACTTATGCTTAGTGGGTCAAAATCGACGCCCTGGTTCTCCAATGGATCTATAGTACCTTGTCCAATGAATTGTTAGTACATGTTCTCGACAACGACACCACCACTCAAACCACATAGAACAAGCTCAAGACCATCTTTCTTAACAACAAAGGCTCGCGTACGGCTGGCCTCGAACATGAGTTCTCAAATTTAACTCTTAGTGCATGCTCATCTTTAGAGGTATATTGCCAAAAACTGAAAGACTTGGCAGACTAGCTCGGTGATATGGATAATCCCGTCAATGAATCTCGTCTAGTGCTTCAACTGGTACGCGGTCTTCCGCCTGAGTTTGATGTAGTCGGTTTCATTAATCAAAGCTCCCCATCCTGGGATACTGCTCGAAGCATGTTGCAATTAGAACAATATCAACAAAAGGCCCGCAACAGCCATGGTCCGCACCAAAGCCCCACGGTTCTAGCTACTCTTATTATACATCGTCCATAGCAGAGTAATCGACAACCATGCATGACCCCCAGTACCCCTTCACAACATCCAGGCAATCATCAACCTCCCATGAATCGCGCTCGCAGGTCCTATGGTCGTGGTCATGGTCGAAACTCCAGAGGACGAGGACGTGGCTATCCTGGCTCCCCATAACACCCATGGACTAACTCCTGGGCATTGTAACAAGGATACGAGCCTCATGCAAATTGGACACCACCACCCTCCCCGTATCCTTCTGGGCCTGCCATTCCGCAAACACAAACATGGGCTAATACCACTTATGGGCCCAGTCCATCCCCTTCATATGGACCGACTACCCCTACTGCACCACCTAATCCAGCAACCCAATCAGCCTAATCTGCAGATCCACATGCTCCTTTTGCCGGTTTCTCTGACTACACTCCATCCGGCTTGGCTCTAACATTGCAACAAGTTCACTTAAATGATGCGGATCAAGCATGGTACATGGATACAGGTGCTTCTTCCCATCTCACTCCGGATCCAAGTAAGATTACTTCCCGATTGTCTTCTTCTCCATTAAACTCTACATTAATTGGTAATGGCTCTAGTTTACCAATTCATGGGTCCGGCCACACCACACACCAAACCCATAACCGATCCTACACCCTAAACAATATATTGCTTGCACCAAACATCATCAAGA
This sequence comes from Flaveria bidentis, assembly GCA_018326385.1. NCBI lineage: Eukaryota > Viridiplantae > Streptophyta > Magnoliopsida > Asterales > Asteraceae > Flaveria > Flaveria bidentis. Next base: position 2,038 of record BJCM01206953.1, read on the forward strand.
ATTTATTATCTTTTCGACAATTTACTATTGATAATCAAGTGTTTGTTGAATTTGACCCACATGGTTTTTCTGTGAAGGACCTCAAGACTGGAATTCTTCTTTCCCGCCACAATAGCTCGGGTGACCTCTACCCGTTCATTTCGCCCACACCAAAAAAATCTTGCATTGCTTCTTCTCTAGATCAATGACATGCTCGTCTTGGCCACCCAGGAGCTCCAGTTTTATCTCTTTTAAAATCTCGTCTTTTTATTAATTAAAGTAAACCTTTTATGTCTAGTCTTTGCAACTCTTGTCAATTATCAAAACATATCCGGTTACCTTTTTATGATTCAAATTCAATTACTTTGCACCGTTTGATTTAATCCATTGTGATCTTTGGACATCCCCGATTCTAAGCAAATCGGGATACAAATACTATATGGTGTTAATTGATAACTTCACTCATTATGTATGGGTTTACCCTCTAAAATATAAATCTGAAACCTTCACCAACTTTCAAAAATTTCATGCGCTTATATACACTCAATTCAATTGCAAAAGTAAGACATTTCAATGTGATCTTGGCGGGGAGTTCGACAATCATGAATTCAAACGTTTTGCTCACACCCATGGTCTTCTCTTTCGTTTCTCATGCCCTCAAACTTCTCAACAAAATGGTCGAGCCGAACGAATGATTCTTCGTCTAAATGACATTATTCGTACCCTTCTAACCCATGCCAACCTACCCCAATCCTTTTGGGTAGAAGCTTTCCACACCGCCACCTACCTTCACAATATCTTGCCTACTAAATGCCTTAACTACACCACTCCTGCCTTTGCCCTGTACTGCCGTCAACCCACCTATGATCACCTTCATGTCTTCGGCTGTCCTTGCTATCCGAACACATCCGCCACCCAACCTCACAAATTACATAACCGGTCAGTTAAGTGCGTGTTCCTTGGCTACCCCGAAAACTTTCGGGGATACCGTTGCTACGACCCAAATACCGGTAAGGTCCATCTCTCCCACCATGTCACCTTTGATGAGTGTTCATTCCCGTTCTCAAATGTTCCATACCCACCATCATACTCCTTCCTTGATGACCCAATACCAACACACTTTATCTACCAACAACCGTCAACCACCACATCCACAACCCACACTGCCGATACACCACCACTTCCCCACCGGCCCTTTATCTACTAACCGCACCTCTTCATAAAAATCCCACCCTACTGCCCCTCACGGTCCACCCCCGGTGTCCCCACCTAACACCCCTCAACCAACGCCATCTCCCAACCCTACTGCCACCACCTCCAACTCCACTCATCCCATGCAAACCCGAGCTAAATCTGGAAACTTCAAACCTAACACTCGCCTAAACCTCCACACAACCACTACACAACCCATATCCCCGATCCCTACATCATATACCTAAGCCCCGTTGGACCCTCATTTGTTACTAGCCATGCAAGATGAATTTAGAGAATTAAAGATGAATGAAACATGGGACTTAGTTTAAAGACCAGTTGATATGCCAATAGTTTGGTGCATGTGGCTCTTTCGCCATAAGTTTAAATCCGATGGCTCCCTTGAAAGGTATAAAGCTCGCCTAGTAGCAAACGGTAAGTCTCAGACTTTGGGAATCGATTGTCATGAGACGTTTAGTCCGGTGGTCGAACCCGCCACCATTCGAACTGTGCTTAGCCTAGCCATTTCTCAATCATGGCCTATTTATTAACTTAACATCAAAAATGAGTTTTTGCATGGCATCTTGCTGAAACAGTATTCATGCACCAAACACCGGGATTTGTAGATCCCCATGCACCGACACATGTTTGCCGCCTACGAAAATCATTATATGGCCTGAAACAGGCCCCTCGGACTTGGTACACATGGTTTGCTACCTACATCACTGCCTATGGTTTTCATAGTAGTGTGAGTGATTCCTCTTTGTTTATCTATCATCAAGGCCGCTTATTGCATATTTATTATTATATGTAGATGATATCATTTTGACCGCATCCGACCTAAAAACATTGTCACGGGAATTCGCGATGATTGATCTTGGTGCTCTTCATAATTTTTTGTGTATTATTGCGACCCGGGATAAATATGGCTTATTTTTGTCACAAGTTAGTTACACTCGTGACATCCTACATCGCGCATCAATGGAATCATGTAAACCAAGCTCCACTCCGGTCGATACTTCAACCAAGTTAAGTGCTACGGATGTTGACCTTCTTCCAGATGGAACTTTATATAGAACTCTTGTGGGGGCCTTGCAATATCTTACTTTTACCCGACCTAATATTACGTACGCGGTTCAACAAGTTTGTCTCTTCATGCATGCGCTACAGGAGCCCTACTTTCAGTTTATGAAACACATTTTTCGCTACCTTCAAGGCACAATAGATTATGGTTTACAACTTGTTGTTTATCCCTCTCATACTCTCACAGCTTATTCGGATGCAGATTAGGGAGGTTGCCCAGATTCTTGCAGGTCCACCTCTGGTTACTGTGTTTTTCTGGGGGATAACTTAGTATCGTGGTCGTCAAAACGACAACCAACTATATCACGATCTATTGTAGAAGCTGAGTATCATAGCGTTGCTAACGCGGTCTCCGAAAAAACTTGGTTGCACAACTTGTTATGTGAGCTATACGTTCCAATTCGCAAGGCTACGGTTGTGTATTGTGACAATGTCTCTGCAGTCTATCTCTTTGAAAATCCGGTGCAACACCAACGCACAAAGCATGTGGAAATTGACATTCACTTTGTGCGTGAAAAGGTTCGGCTTGGGATTGTTCGAGTGCTTCATATTCCGTATTCGTTTCAATACGTGGATATCTTCACGAAGGGACTTCCCTGACACTTATTCCATCAGTTTCGTACCAGTTTGAGTGTGCGTCCTACTACCACTCAACTGCGGGGGAATATTAGCGATAAGCTTTACTGGTTTGAATATTAGTTAGTTATGATTAGTGATTATCTACTTATCAATAATCACCACCATTAGTGGTGATTCGATTATTTTTCTTCCCTATATAAAGGGATTGATATTCAATAATAGATCATGGAATTATACAAACCATAACCAATTGTTAGGTACCACCCGTACTGGCTAAGTCGTGAGACAAAAAATGGTGAACTACGATTATAACTTGCAACCCTATTGCGACTTGAAGGAATGAGCTACAAGAAGTCGCGGCTAGAAAGACAATTTCCAAGTGAACATAAGCCATAAACCAAATCGAGATCAAAGTAACCATGTATCTTTTAGCACAACTAATTAGGTGTAGGGTATAGTTAGAATTCAAGTAGTTAAGTTACAACTAAGGGTGATTGCCTTGGCCATGGTCGGGTGAAACTAGCAATAGCATGCTATAACATAGGTAAGCTAAGTCAAAAATAGTCACTTGTGACTCGACGCAAGTAAATAGGACACAAGCTCTACATTTTGAAATATTCAGGAGAGCAAGGAAAGCAGAAAAGATCTAAGCAGTAAAGAAAGAATTTTATTGGTCAAAAGAGAATATTATTAGGACACAAGACAACAAAATACAAGGGTCAGACCCTAAGATAAATGATGATAAAACTAATATTAGATATCATGAGCAGCTAAAGTTCGGGTCAACTATTGAGAAAGTAAGCTTTAAGTTTGAATAGAATACTTTTTCACCAAATAAATATGAAAATCTCTACCAAAGGAGTTCAAACTTAGATGCTTGGCTACCTACTTAGAAAATATTTATTATACGATGTCCCATAACCATAACACTATATATACCAACCTTCATTCCATGTAAATGATCATTTAGATTTCTCTACTCTTACCTTAAATACTCTGTCTTCCCTCACGTTCAAAAATTGTTGTAGATACATGTGTACCTAGTTTAGGAGCTTAAATATAAAATGTCTTTAATGTCTTTCATATATGTAATCGAATGGGTACTAAATGAAATATATTTTGTGGTTATGCTTATAATATTGAATATTTCATTGCTTAATGTATTATAACGTATGATTGAACTAACTATATAGGTTTGTTGTTGTTTACATAGTTCTTAGTCAAGAATGGTTGAGAGATATGTTTAAACTTAGTCATGTGAAGTTCTTATGTGAATAGCCCATGCTAATGGTTCATACGCATGAACAACTTCATGCTAATGAACCAGTCGCACGACTGAAACAGGAGACTGGATTAGTCGCACGACTGTGACATGAGATTGATTCAATCGCACGACTAAACACTCAGTCATGCGAATGGATCAACCGCATGACTCAGTCGCACAACTGAACCATGCTAATGGTTCAGTCGGACGAATGAGAAACCCTAACCTATAAATACCACTTAATTCGTGGAAAAATGCAACACTTTGAATATTTCGACTCCTACACGTACCCTAGCCATCCAGAGACTTCATAGAACCTGTTCCAAGTTCATAGATTGCACTAAATCGATTTGCAATCGTTCTTTACATTTAGATTTGCAGGACCGTTGAAGGCTTGCAAATTACAACACAACAACACAATAACTTGAAGGTGATCAACTAATAACTTGAAGCTGTATGATTCCTAAATGAGTTAAAATACCTGTATGATTCCATAATGAGTCATAACAGTCATGGTCATAATAACTTGAAGCTGTACTGTTCTAGAAAAAATTCTGTTAGATATCTATATTAGGATTTCCACCTCACACAAAATCACAAAAACATGTTTAGTTTTGTCTTTTATTGTTAGTTCCTTTATTTTGTTTAACTTTTAGTCAATTTAGGTTTATATGTCGGACTATGTCGTGGAATTCAATCTGGAATTTAATCACTTAAAAAAAGGGTCATGTCTAAGGTGACCACACGTGTTTTAAATGTAAAATAGGTCACATCTGAGGTGACAAAAGGTTTTGTTTAAAAGGATCACGACTGAAGTGATCAAAGGTTTTCTAAGTTAAAATGATTATGTATGAGATGATCAAATGCTCAAAATGTTTATTCAAAAGTTAACAAGGGCTAAGTGTTGAAGTGTCATAAGGTTAAACTCATAAGTATGAACCATTCGCACGACTAGACCATAATTATGGACCAGTCATACGATTGAATCACACTTATGAACCATTCGGCCGATTGGAGCATGAATATGAACCATTCACACGACTGGCTTACAAGAATGAGCCATTCGCCTGAATGGGATTGACCGAATGAGTCAGTCGCCCGACTGAAACCCAGTCGGCCGACTGAATGTGATCAACTGAACCAATCGCATGACTGAGATCCAATCGCGCGAATGAGCAGAGCGAATGGATGCAGTCGTCTGATTGAAACCAGATTCAGTATAAATAGGGCTAAAGTCGGTCGCATATGCTCATCACTCTTCAATCGCCCTAAAATCGTCGATAGTGTCGTTACTCTTCCCGATTTTCTATTGACCTTGTTTAACCACAAATTGTTGTATTCTGACGATCAATAGTATTTATACAGGTACAATGCGGTGCAATCTACTCAAATGGAAATCATTTTGTACCCTAAATGACTGAATTTGGCCCTAACATAGAACCGAGACTTATTTGGATTAATAAACTAATAAAAATAAGTAAAATGTAGAAATCAAGGTTATTAGGTGCTAAGTAGGGTGATTGCGATTCTAATGAGCCAAACCACGATGTCAAATATTAAGATTTGCTCACAATTTGAATTTCAATCGAACAGACAGTCTGTCATGCGAATGGTCACCCTAATGAACTTCAAACGCACGACTAAGCTGGGTGAATGACTCAGTCGGCCGATTAAACGAGGCGTATGAGCTCAATCGCCCGACTGAACCCGACTTAACTCAGTCGCTGAATTAGTCGCCCGATTGAACTCAATTGCATGATCAGTCAACCGATTGAGATCAGTCGTATGATTCAATCGCACGATTGAACCAGACTAATCTCAAATAGTTTAAAGTGAAATGGCTTCTATTATGTGCTGATCTAATATGTATGTGTCTTGTGTTACATATTCATGGCAGATCGGTGGATCATAAACACTAAGAACAATATTTGTGCTCACTTGGATGCTACCACTCGGAATGTTGCCGAGTTTGCTGGGATTATCGCATTCCTAAAGAGATCGAGGATTATAGAGTGATATCTACACCATGCACTCCCTACCGGTCCATACAGCAGGCCTTCTGGGAGGGTGCATCAGTTGACCGATCTAATGAGCCCTACTGCATATGGAGCACCATCTTTGGGCAAGATATAGAGGTGACAGCGGCAGACTTTTGACGTGTACTGGACCTGGGTGATGATGCTACTCACCCAACCAGGTTACACCCTTTGACTAGGAGGGGATGTTTTCTCAGGATGAAGTACTCTAGGGACATCAATGCAGGTGTGCTAAACAAAAGCAACCTGTGTCCCCAGTTCAAGTACTTAGCACACATCATTCTCAAGTGCATTATGTCACGAAGGGGTGGATTTGACGATCTCTCTGACCAAATCCAGAATGCCTACGTGGCACTGGTGCTGAATCACCCCTTCAGATTCTCCAACATGATATTCTCATACCTGTTCAAGAATTTTGAGGCAAAAGGCAAAGAGGGATTCTGCATGTACCCGAGATTTCTTCAGATGATCATCGACGAGAAGCTTCCTTCTTTGCCTAAGGAGAGCCATGATTTCTTCACTTGAGGTGATGGATGACACCACATTGGGCCGCATGAAGGTGTACAGGGGGAAGCAGGTTAAGCCCCCTGTGAGGAGACTGTTCGGGCACCTGGCCCGGGAGGATTACGTGGTGCCGGCAAGGCGTAAGTGGCATCACGAGGAGGTGACTCAAATGTTGAGCAGATTGCTCTTCCATCTGATGACTCTGATGATGATGACAGTGGCGCTGGTGGAGACTCTGGCCCCGCTTCTTCTAGGGCCACCACTACACATGTTATACCTCCACCACCCACTCATGGAGATGCCACCACAGCCAGTTTTCATCAGTATTTCTGTCCTCCTGATGAGGAGGAGGAGAGTGATGAGGAGCCATTGACCAGGACGGTAGGCAGTAGGGTGGTTGCCATCGAGCATGGGATAGAGGCGGTTGGAGGACGCCAAGCTGTGTCTGGGGAGACTACTAAAGATCCCACTTATACCCCAGACCAACTTAGCATCCCAGAGGGAGCATCCTCCTCGAGGGGTTCGAGGAAGAAGAGGATGGCTCAGACCCATGGAATGAAGCCAAAATGATGGAGGTTCACGTTGATTCCTACCTCCACCACTACTACCACTCACTCACCCACTACCACACCTACCACCACCACTACTACCACCTCACCCACCACCACTAACACAGCCACTCCACCACTTACCTACACCACTTCCACCACCACTACAGCTTACCCATAACCACCCACACATATACCACCACCCATATTCACCACTGCCACCACCACCACCACTAGCCACTAGGCAGGACCATCATACCACCCATCTTTTCCCTCAAGACCATCTCTACCTCCCAGTGGGGTAGAGAAACAACTTTTAGCACTAAATCGTATGGTGCTGAAGCTGTTGGCTGCCAATGACGAGAAGGCTGCTCAGCTACGACAAGTAATGGAGCTAACTACTGCACAATCACAACAGATCTCTCAACAGGCACAACAGATAGAGGAGCAGGTTCAGCATATGGCTGCTCAAAGTCAAGAGATGGCCCAACTCCAGGAGCAGAACGTGCTATCTACTAAGAAGATCGAGGAGTTGGAGGATGCCAAAAGGACCATCATGCTCAAACTTAAAGGCACAAAGGATGAGCCTCTGAAGATCTGAGAGGGAGATGGTGATGATGATGATAGTGATGATGTTAATGATGATGGTGATGATGAAGGTGATGATAAAGAGGATGACACAGAGGGAGGTGATGATGAGGATGGAGGAGACGATGAAGAATGAGGAAATCCATCTGCTTCGGGTGCTACACCAGCTAGTGAGAGGCGGACTAAGAAGAATCAAGATCAAGGTGCCTCAACATCAGCCCCGACTGCAGAAGAGCACATGATTCAAGATCAGAGTAATGATTAGATATTGGTGTATTTTGACCATTTATGTAATTGAATCATGTATTAATAACTTACGTAATGAATGGTTGTGTATATATTTGATTATTTAACTGCCTTGATTATGTACTAATGAATGATGTGTTACATGTTTTAAATCAAACAGATCCAAATTATCAACGAGATGAATACGATGTTGCTCCCCTTCAGCATATCAAGACTCAACTCACAATGATTCTTGATCTGCAAGGGATAGTCAGGAGGTCTGTGAGTTACACTCCTAAAGAAGGAGAAATAATTCACGACCTTACTGATGAGCAACTAGCTAAAATGTTCTGACTGAATCCAGATGAGATCGTGAAGGATGCTCCTACAGTTAATGTGGATAGTGACGATGAGCTGAATGACATTGACGAGATAGAGATTGAAGATGTCACGGCACAACATTATCTAGATTATGCTGAAAACGAGGGAAATGTGGTCCCCAATCTGGGTGACACTCTTGTCAATGATACAATTGAAACACTAGATAAGATAAAGGAGGAGTCGGAGAAGAATAAAGATCAAGCCCAAGCCTCGGACGCCGATGTCAACATCAAAAAGGCTGAATGGGCGGCTTGTTTTGCAGAGATCAGAGCCCAACACAGTGCTCCAAAGCCTAGTACCTACACCAAGCTCTACAAAGTGAAGAAGCATATGATAGTGTCAGGAAAGATCATAGCGTGGGCATACTTTGATGATCTAAATGTGTATGCTATCAAGAGATAGAAGGGGATTGAGTACTTCAGATTCCCACATAATCTGAAGACTCTACCCGGTTTTGAGCTTAACCAACAACTAGCTAAATTGAAGCTGCTATATGCTGACCCTCGAAAGATGTCAGGCTGGTTTGAAGCAGCTTTGAAGAGAGAGTACAACACCAGGTGGGTCAACTTTAAACCTCAACAACCAACGAGGTATATCAGAAAATCTGAAGTTGATGCCATTACTGGAAAGCCAAAGATTGTGCTGAAGTGGAGTCCTCCGCGTACAATGTCGAGAATCCCTCTAAGGGAAATGCCTTAGGACTTCACTTCACACTTTAAATGGTGGTACTACAATTAGAGAACATGTGAGGCGGTCATAGTGTTGAACAGAGATGGAAATATGGAAACAATCAGGGTGTTTGACCCAATGTGGTTCACTAACTTGTCGGCTAATGATGTTTACACCTCATACAAGTGGCCACTTTTCTATGACGCGCAAGACATTGTACAAGCCCTCCAGTTTCAAAATGTCATAAGGCTCTGTTTCGCATTTGAGATACATGCTGGAGCTACAAGAGAGGAGAAGTACAAGAAGTTTGAAGAACTGATGAAGAATGTTAGACAATAGAGTAAACTAGGTCCAAGGGGGAGTTTGTAGATACATGTGTACCTAGTTTAGGAGCTCAAATGTAAAATTTCTTT